>JARJDS010001995.1:0-46820 GCA_030264155.1 Atheta pasadenae
AGGGGGACCCTGTCAAAATTTTTCCTGAAAAATTTAAAAGAATGATTCCTCTGGTTCTTTGTATTTCATTTCATTCTCCATTTGTACTTCTTCTTGGTACTTCCTATTCTTTTCTGTACATTTATTTTTCATTTACCTTTGCATTTCATTCTCCGTTGTACTTGTATTTCTTTTTCCTATTCATTCCTATTCTCATTCATTTTCTATTTACTTTGTATTTTATTCTTCCCATTGATTCCTATGTATTCGATCCCATATACTCTTTGCATGTTACACTTTGTAACTCATGTTTCCATTGATTATTTGTTGTATGCAACTTGCAATACTTGTATGTATGTAAATTTACATTTATTTCTGAATTATATTTCAGAATTTTTTACTTCTAAAAA
Source organism: Atheta pasadenae (assembly GCA_030264155.1). NCBI lineage: Eukaryota > Metazoa > Arthropoda > Insecta > Coleoptera > Staphylinidae > Atheta > Atheta pasadenae. The sequence goes on from JARJDS010001995.1 coordinate 390, forward strand.
TTCCACGGCCGCTGAGTATTGAACCCGGGTCGCCTGGGTGAGAAGCGACCTCCTTATACATTAAGCCATTCAGCTTCGTACCGTTTTCGCTAAAAATACATAACTTAAGTTACCAACCTACGAAAATGTATAAAGCAAATACAATACAACAGAATTAAAACCGAAAAAATGTTATGATTTATGATTATTTGTGACGACCCTTATTTTTAAGAAATATCTTTTCAGCTTCTTAGGTATAATAACTAAAGTAAAAGACATACAGATTATATCAGTTTATTCACAAAAATATAATTAATTACCAATCGCTTCCAAGTTCATAATGTAATGATCCAACAAATTCTTTAAAAAGCCTTATTATTAAACAAATGTAAATCAATAATATCAAAACATTACACAAGCTGTACGCCAAACTTTGACAAATAGCCTTGCAGAATATTGACAGAATCCTGATTGCATGCGTTCACATAATTTGGTAAAAGGCCTGGTTGCGAAGCGCCAAGTGTTCCTAAACTTTGCGCCAAAAATTGTCTAGGTTCCGAAATACCTGTGAAACAAAACAAAATTTAAAAAATTAAACATAATATTAATTTTTTTCAACATTCAATATATTTAGAGTAAAGTTTAAATAATGACAACTACATACCTTGTAATGGGTCAGCTTTAGTGTTATTAGCAAAATTTAATTTAGCATTGGAGCTTTGATAAGTTGGGGCATCATCAACCTCAATAAAATGATCATCGGGGAAGGTGCTTTCATCTCGCGGCATTTCAAAGAAGCAAAGCAACGCTTGCAACAATGGCGACCAGTGCTTTTGATAAGACCCTGTGTACATCGCTGGACATTCACACAAAAGTTTGGTAACCCCACAAGCAACGATTTTTCGTTCTACAATGCCGGAGATCTTTTGAAGTTCCGAGATGAATAATTTTTCGAGACACATCCCAAACATACTGTAATTTTTATAAATTAATAGTTCAAGATTTTAAATTGAGATGGAAATATTTAGGTTATGTTAAAACTTACTTGGCTTGGATGTCATCAATGGTGGCAACCAACTGTGCAGGCGAATATTTCACAGCATACAAAGAAAAGAAAACAATCAAACTGATAACATACTTCGTAGTTTTACTTGATGACAAACGTTGGAATAACAAGAAAAAGATTTGTTTGTGATACGGTGTTAACGCCTCCCTGCATTTGAAAAATAGTATTAACATTTGATCAAAGAAAAATTAGGTTAGGTTACTCACGTTGGCATATTTTGAATCATACTCTGCATTAAATGAAAACCTTCATGATCATTAGCTTTCGAAGCGATCAACTTCTGAAACACGCCGAGAAAACCACCCAACTTATCATTAGCAATAATCTGCGGTGCCGCCTGTGTTGCAAACGCACTTAATAATCGCACCAAAGGCGCAATATTTGCAGGCCGTTCCCATAAAACCGGAGCCAGTAGGCAAGGCAACAATTGCATATACGGTTCAGGAATAGAACCGGTTGGTGTCATTTCCATTAGCATTGACAACAACTGGAAGACGTAAGGGATAAACTCTTGAATGTCCTGTTGCAGAATACCTTGGAAAATGGGAAATAGCACGGCTTCGAAAGACCCTACGGCCTGCGTGTTATTGATACAAACAATCCTGATTGCCAGAGAGAATGTTTCAAACAAATAATGATTAAAGTGAGGTTTTGATGGATTTTTACACACTGCCTCTAACTTAGTTGTAAGTTTAGGCAAAATGGCGCCCAAGAAAGGCACAACTTTATCATGTAATGTGGAAAATGTACGCATCAATGCCTTCATTACATATTCATTTTCTTCTGACACGGGTTTTTCAAGTGTTAGCAGTAAATTGTTCAGAAGTTCATTTGCCAGTGGTGCTAAGTCATTGCTGCTAACGCTAAATAAAATAACAAATGTTGAGTGTTAAGATTTAATTTTGTGAATAATAACAACACTTACATGAGTACATTTGTCGTCGAATCCCTCATGATTAAAATTTTTTCTATTGCGCACGCGGCATAAGTGTGTATTACAGCACTTTCTGATGTAATATGTCTTATTAATTGTGGTAAAGTTCCCACAACCATTTCTTTTGGTAACAACGAACGGAATGTCATAACGTATTTAATGGCATCTGCTTTTAATACCGGCAAATCATTAACTATAACAAAAGTTTTAAATTAAACAATTTTTACTAAATAATAACACCATCCAAGAATACATATAATATGCTAGAGGGCAATTCTAACAAAAAAAAATTGTCTTTATATTTTTAAGGAGTTATGCCACTCTAAAATTTACATAAAATCATAAAACAAAATGATAAAATCACGTTACTATTATTTTATTTCATTTTGTAGTATTTCTGGAAAGAAATACCAAAGAAAACATGTTTGTTCTCTAATAATGAGCTTATTTTACTTACCATCGGGACGTTCCAACTCTGGTAAAATCTGTTCTTGACAAAACTGAGGCAATGAAACAAGTTGACTGCTTTTAGTAACACCGTGACGTTGAGTCGCACCTCTGCTAACTAAAGATGTGACCAAATACAACGCAGCGTCTTTACTACGCCAGTTAGCTTGGGGATTTTCGGAGTAATTTTTCATCATAACTTGTAAATATTGACCGAAGATCTGCATTATTCTCTCTTCGAAGTTTTGGCTTAAGGTATTAACAAGATCACAAGCGGCCCGCCGTCTTGTATCGATGTCACTACCTTCAATATCACGACGTGTGTATTCTTCAGGGTTGTCTTCAAACAACTCCTGGTCGGAAACGCGGAACTCCATGTTGGGGATGATAACTTTTTCGCAGATGCTATTCAAGACATTGTTGTCTTCAAATAGGTTACGATAGTGTGATCTGTCGGCCACTGATGCCAAAAATTGCAGAGCGTTTGATACCAACTGAAAATGATATAAATAAGTAAATGTTAGGTTATAATTCATAATTTTTATCCACAAATATAACTTACAAGATCATATTTTGGTTGTAGACCAGTTGAAACCAACAATGACCAAATGGCTGTTACAAATTCAGGTAAATAAGGTTGGAATTCTTCATCATATTTTTGTGCGTACAGTGCAACGTTATCGCAAACTTGCGATTTTAATTGTTCAAGAACACCTGCTTCTTCATCATCCTTTAAAATAAATACATTATAATGATAAATGTTAAAAATAAAACTTAACAAAAAAAATTAACTTACACCTGTTTCAAGTAATTTCACTTCAACCATTAATAACTGATGAAAATTAGTCATCCAGGTCGCCATGTTGTCTTCAAAAAATTCCGGTAAATCTTGGAAATTTAATGAATAAAACACTTTACAAACTAAAGTAAGTGAATTGTAGATTATTTTCAACGCATTCGCGTCGTTAGCGTGTGTTTGTGTTAATGCCATTGTTGCCTAAAATATCAAAAATCATAAGTTCAATTATTAATAATATTGACTAATATTAATACTTACAGTAAGTAAATCTGTTAATGGCATAGCTAATTTTTCTAAAACAAACTTGATTTCTGTCCATAACTCATTAGACTTAAATTCATATCTGTACTTTTTAAATAGAGAATGTGCAGTTCTCAAAACACCATTTATAACATTAAAATCTCCAGTGGCAAACTTTTCCACCATTTGCACAATCAACTCAGGCCATTTTAGTGGAAAATCTGTTTTACCGATGATACTAATAGCATCACTCAATTGTTTCTGAATTGATTCAGGTGATGACAACATTAACGTAACAATTAAACTTTTAATAGCAGCTCTATCAGTTGCATAAATTCTATCTTGTTGGTCTTCTTCCTAAAAATTCGTGATCATTATAAACAAATAATATTTAAAAAACTGAAAGATTAAACGTTAAGTTGAAGCTTTAATCTTAACTTACAACAAACCAATTTCTTTTAATAAAGTTTTTGAATGCAACTGCACCAGCAACTCGTATTGTCATATCCATTTCTGGTTTATGGACAAGATGTAGTAATAGAAGTGAATAGTTTTGATTAACTTCTACACCCTCAAGAAACTTCTCAGCTGTAAATATGATTAAGGTAATTATATTTAGTTAGCACATGGTGCGATTTTATGGATTTAAGAAACACATTGGTATTGATGTGAATTTTATAGATATGATACATACCAGGTCGTCGCACGTTTACATCAGGACTTAAAGTCTGGAGCAAATATTGGCTAAGGGTTTGCAAGTTTTCTTCAGTTACTTCCATGGTTACTGTGTCTCAGTGATTTAAACAAATATGTGAGTTGATATCTTATTAGATAATAAATTATTTTGAATATAACGTTAAAAACCGACAAAACACTGGACCTCGCTAGCACACCGGTTTATCGTATTGAATTATTACGTTTTGTAGTGGTTTTGTAACTGCAACGGTTGCAATTTTTGTAGATAATGACTTTTGTTCTTGACACCGGCTAGGTTAAAACCATGTTATAGCTTAACATTAACAATTTAACAAACTCGAAACTTGCTAAACAACGTCGGATCTGCAAATACCCATAACCTAGGTTGCTTCAAAAGACGAAGAGAAGGAAATGAACAAGCGGTAGGAAAATTTGTGAAGGCGCCAAATTTTCTTTTTCTTATTACAATTGGGATTGTTGCACCACGTGTGGCAACGCAGCTTCGAATAAATTCGAATAATTCCGAACCTGTGCGAACGTATTTAGAAGTAATCCGAACCTGATCCGAACTCTCTGATCCGAACATGATCCGAACCATAATCCGAACTTTACCAAAATATCTACAACTGAAAATGTATTTGTAAGCATTTTGTAAGTATTAGAAGTATTGCATAACTAAATCTAAATTTGTTTTACAATTTTAGTTTTATTTAGTTTAAGTGTGAAATATTAAATTTTGTTTTGAGTTGTATATTCGGCACCATTCGGCGAACTTTGTTTTAGCGCGAATTTTAAACAACGATCATATACACGATTCCATTTTTAACCAAAACTATTTATATGTTCATTGTATCTTTTATATCACTTTTATACCAGCTTATAACCTAATTTCACCTAATTTGTATGGAAATCTGTGATGGAAATGTTCTAAACCATTCTAAACATATACCACTGTAGATTTATAAATAAAGAAATGATAATAAAATGTTTACATGCAGAAATACATTTCTAACATCTAAGAAGATGATAAATAAAATAATACGACGTGCGAGCGTAAACAAGAAAATCATCGCATATTTAGATTCAGAAAGACACCTTAAAGAAATGAAACAATTTATCCCAACAAAATATTTAGTTTCACAAAGATACAATTCTCTTGATTCATTGTATTTAATTGATGTGTACATAGCACGAAATATTCGTCGTCATATGTTGCCTTCTCTCTTTGAAGGTGATCAAATAATTGCTGAAACAGGAGCAGGCTTAGGTCTTGTTGCTTCAGAATTATTAGATAATAAAGTAAAACGAGTTCGGTTATATGAATCTTGTCCAGAATTTATATCATCTTTACGCGTAAGTTATTTAAACTTTTTTTCTATATCAATTACATTTATGTGTAACATAATTTTAGGATTTCAACAAAGTTTATCCTGATAGAGTTGAATTATTCTCAAGGAATCTATTTCATTTAGGAAAAATATCTTGGTTTGATAAATTAGATAGAGGTAATCGAGTATCTCAAATGTTGAAAAATGTTCCTCGAAAAGCTTGGAATAAAGGACCAAGTATGACTGTGTTTGGTTGTTTAATTAATAGAAATTTTATTAATTATTTGTTGCGAATGATGGCAATGCAAGCAGAAATTGCTGCTTATGGTAGAGTTCAAATGTTTGTAATTATGAGACCTTCAGATTATATTGTAAGTTATTACTTTACTTACATTTTTTTAGATCTTATTATGAATCATTTTAATTAATTGATTATTAAATTATACTGATCCTCAGTAATTTCATTTTAGAAATTAACGTCTGGATCAAGTAATGATCTTCATACATATCAGTCATCATCTGTGTTATTTCAAATGTTGTTTCAACACAAATTAATAGATAAATATCCGAGGCAAGCGTTTTTGCCTTGGGAAAATAAACATTCTTCTAAAAAGCAACTTCGATATTCTGACACAATTGATGTTGATAAATTATATTTGGTGAAAATTTTACCCAAAAGGACGTTGCCAGTGCCTCCAGAACAAGTAATGGCGTTATATTTCTTTGTTAAGCAACTTTTTGGACGCGGAAAGAACAAAATATTGCCCACAATGGAGTAACATTGAATTTTATTATTTTGTTTATTCGTTGTTTCATTTGTTTATGTTTTAGAAAATGGTTACCAGGCAGTGGTAAGCAATTGATTGTTCCTTCAAAAAAATATAGACATTATTATAAGGATCTCAATATATATACTTGTTTTGGAGAGTTAAATCCACTTGAAATTTTATCCATGTTTCAGTAAGTAAAAATAGGTTATGTTTTTCTATGTATACAATGTAACTTTGTAACAAAAGCGTAATTTTATATATTAATTCACGTTACTATGATTAATTTAGAGAGATGGTCGAATATGAAGGGTTCAAAGGCAGCGCTTTTGAAGCAATGATCCAATCCGAACTTGTGAAATACGAAACACGTGAGACTGATGACAGTTTCCTATTGGAAGAAAGTCTAGAATCTTTAAGTATTGAAGAGTTAGAAGAAAAGTTTGAGTAATAAAATTTTATACAAAACAACAAGATAATTAATTATTAATTTTAAGTTTTTACATTTTGATTGATATTTTCAACACTTATATCTTTCTTTCCTATAATTAGATTATAATTACATTATAATAAATAATATGGTAAGTATCCATGTATTTATTCCGATAGTGATCTTAGTCTAATTTATAGCAAATAGTCTATGTGATATTTGGTCAGTTGGTCAAGTGATAACATCAGAAGAAGACTATGAGAAGCAAATGAGACAGAAAGTGTTTATAGTAAATGTGTATATTTGTTTACTTAACCTTAAAGCTAGAAATAAACCAAAACTTATTTACATAGTACAGAGATTGGTACACAAAATAATCATTTTAGAGGCATGAAACAAAGGAACACTATGTGTACTTGGATGGGGGTTGTGGTTCAAATAGCAAATCATATTCGTCTAATGATGAATACTCCAAGGCTTGTACATCAGTATAATGAGGAGGTATTCTAGGTCAGAATTTAAGATCCTTAATGGCCTGTGGCAGGTCTGGTAGTTTAATGTCTTTAATCTGCTGGGGAATGTTCATGTTTTTCACTGCGGAAACAGCACGGGCGGGTGCTGCACTGATTCCAGCCTACCAACAAATACAATTTTGTAAATATATTGTAAACTATGTTTTAACCTATAAATTTAACCAAAAAATAAATGGACGTCTCAATTAGTTCCAATGCAATTCAATAGAATTCAAAATATTTATATTTAGTAATACCAGTAAAACATACCTCTTTATTTTCAAGTTTATTTTGTTCTTCTATCCGATTCAAAATCTCATTCATGTTGGTTTCAAGCACCATACCACCCATAACCAACTCATTTAAGATATAATGAACTTTGTCCACATGAAAGATGAGGTCAAGTTCACAGACATTCTCAAAACATTTATCCAAAGTCTCAACAAAAACCTGGATTAAATCTAAGATGCCTAACTCACTTTCTGATGAATCAACACAAAATACAAAGTATAGAGTGGCATAATGTCTGTAGATTAGTTTGTAATCACTACCTCCAATGAGGCTACCACCCTCTAAGAAATTACACACGTTGTCATCGCGTTTGGACACCAGCTGGAACGTTTCCTTGATGATTTGTTGTTGCAAGTCTTCATTCTATAAAAGTACAAGACAATACACGTTAGTATTTTTGGTTAGTTGTATATTTATTATTTATTATATTTGTAATATCTGTAAGGTTAAGTACTTACAAAATATTGATAGAACTTTGAAAGTCTAGGCTTTCCATGGTTATTGAAGACTAGTATTGCTTTAATCATAGTTAAAATGTGTTGAAATCTATTATTGTTCAGATAATTGGCTTCAAACGTATTGGAAAGTCGTGCGCGGGTGGCAATTATAACATGTTTCTTTTAAGTGTATCGAATGTATTTGTGATACCGCCGGGTTTACATTACTGGCGTTGCAAGCGTTGCAAGTGCGAACTGTATGAACGGTATTGAAACGAAAACAGTACATCGGCAAACGAGTAATGCGGGTAATAATTGTGTATGTACATGATACGCACTACTACCATGGCAAGACATTGCTGGAAAGGATACAAAGTTTGATTTTTGATTTTTCTGTGTATTTGTATTATTGAATTCTTTGGTTATGAACTGTTAGATTTGAAAGTAAACTATAACATCCGCCTTGTTAGGTTTGTAGTTTTATAAGTAGATGGCGAAACATGTTTAGAATTGTATTTTTTACATTACTTGCATTTAATTATCGTATTTTTTTAAATACTAAACTTTTAATTGTTGGTGATTTAAAGAAAAACTGGGATATTTAAATCTTTAAACGCCATTAAAAGATAATTTTATTTAAAATGTCAATTTTACAAAAATAAATTAATTTTGTTTTGGATTACGTCGTAGCGCCACCTTATATCAACGAGTGAAAGTATTCAAACAAAACTATTCATGAAAAGCGCATGGCCCAAACCAGCCCAAACTCAAACCAACCTGAACCAACCAAACCAAACTAAAACGAAACATCCCCACCCAATTAAAACCCACACTCGGCGTAAGCGGCCGCTGCATCACACACAATCCAATCCCAATCTAGTATCTGCCGCAGATGAACATGGCGTCGTGCGAGGGCGAAGCTTGCTGACATGAAGTCCTAACTGATAGAACATCCCGGACGTCCGTCCTTCGATGCGGAGTTTTATCCGTAGTGTGATAACGATGAATCGCGAGTGATAAAAACTTTTTTCTCACTGGAGTGATAGTGGTTCGACGACGAGAACGGCGCGAAGATGATACGAACGGATCTATCGCCGTGCGGAAGAAGGCAAAGTCGCCGAGCGTTGTTTTCTTCTTGCAGCAGCACACGCACGGCCGCAGCAGCTGCAGCTTTTATTGTTGCTCTGGCGCAACTCGCTCAAGGTACAATATTCATCTCCAAATGTTACTGATTTTATTCATTACATCGAAAATGAATATGCTGTTTGAATCAAAACTCAACAATTCACACTCTGATTTGATAAATTCAATCTTCAAGAAGTCACATTACTCGCAGTAATCGCGCATTGTTGATAAATATATGAATACCGAACGATACAAACACTGTTAATGGAATTGCCGAACTAGTAATTACATTGACAGTAAAGTTTAATTGAACAATCAAGCGAATTCATTATGTTACGACTCGTGCTGGCATTAAGCGATTTTATTTCGGTTTATTGACGGATAATGAAGGATTTTAAGTCTATGGGCGCTGTTAATCTGCTAAAATCACGATCGTTAAGTTGTGTTTCAAAGTTTGCGCTTTAATTGGAAATTGGAACACCACGAATACACGTTGGCTGTGTAATAAACAAGAAAACAATGCAACAAAACAAAGAAATTGTGTGTTTCGTTTAAGTACTTATTTAGTGTTGCTATTTATTTAGTGTACATTCATTGTGAAACGTTTCAAATTATGATTGATAACGTAGTTGCATATAAATTTATCGTCTTATTCAATTAATGCACTTATATTTTAATTGAATATTTAACAGCTAGCTCACACGAGCTTATAGATAACATAACGTATCATGTCTTATTTCATTTTTCTTGCTGTGTGTTAAGATCATCTTCCAAGCAATCAATCATATTTTATATATTATGTTCATTTGAAACTAATGTAGATGATTAATTTGATTTTTGTTTAATATATATTTATATATTATATATTTAATATAACAACATAACAAGTTTTATTACTGTACTATATTTCATGATTTGTTTCATATGTTTGTTATGATTGTAGATCAAAAAGAAATTGCGATTGTTCGGCGTATAAGCTTATCAGACACTCGGGGTTTAGTTTATCTATTTATAACACTAAGCAATTAATTTTAGGCACAATAATACTAATCAATATATTGACACAGTTTTCACCTGTTTGTGAGGATTCGTTTGGGTTTGGATACTTAATTATAGTTAGATTTTGACAGTATTCATTATGAAACATGTGTGCACTATTTTTTTAAATAATAATTTCAGTAGTGATAACCGAGATATGTGTTATTACTAAAATACTTTTTTAATTATTAGGCATTATTATTATTATTATTATTATTTTTTAATGTAATATGTTTTTATACGACAATGAACGGTATCTTTTTACAATTTTTACAAAACTCCTAAATATAAGACAAAATTTAAGAATAACTTTTTTCTTTTACTTAAAATTGTTAAACGAATCAATAACTTTATATATTTCTTGATTTTAATCAGAAACAAAATTAAAACATTAAAATCTAATAGGAGATTAAATTAAACTCATTTAATTCAACCATTCTTAACGTTTGCGTGTTGTGATTAATTGAAAGTTCCCACTAACAAAGATTTGACTTATTCAATTTAAGTAATTTGACTAATTGATCAAACGATGATTCAGTTTTAGCTTTTAACAATTGCATTAGCAGACGCACAAGTTTGTAATGTGTGCACTAACAATTTAATTTATTTGAATAAATACAAAAGCAAATGTTGTCTGTTCACTCACTTGTGTGTTCAATTTACAATTGTATATCATTGTTAGTAATTTTTATGAGATCTGCAAATTTTTTTTAACGTTTCTCACATTTGTTTGTATATATGATGATTCTTATTGCTAATTCTTTCAATATTTGCAATGATAAAAAACACACTCGCCTTTATTGAATTACTGAAAAAGACCTCATTCATTTTATATTATTTACAAATATATAAAATATACGGAGATTATTTATCTGAAGGTTAAAAACGGTTCATTCTGTTTACTTATTAGATATTATATTTGTAATAATATTAATAACATGATAGTATTGAAAAAAGGTTTAGTGGAAAGGAAATTGCATACATGTGTCACAATGTTTTGATATAAATAAATGTATTGCTTGCTATGTTTGTGTATATTTTATCGCACGTAAAAATATGCACGTACGCCAATTGTATTTTTAGGTTATTGTGTTTATTTATCAAGCTATTGAATCAATTGATAATTGAGTATCTTGAGTATTTATAATAAGTACATTGTCAATTGTACGTACTTATGTTATTGTAATATTTAGTTATTAATAATTTCAGTTTAAGCCTTTTTGTTTATATTGTAGTACACTTTTATTTAAATTTAAGAAAAAAAAAGTTAAATTCAGAATGTTTGAGAATGTTGCCACCAACAACAAACATAATTTCCCAAAGATGTGGATAAATAAAAGAAATAAACATAGTGAACTTCAATTTACATTCCGTTGTTTCAAACGGTAATTTGTGAAACTTAATTAAACTTAATATTGGTTTGAGTTGTGTGCTTGGCAAAACTATATTTTCATATTTATTTTGCAATTTAATGATTTTCTGCCTATATTTGTGTTATTTTATTATTTTGTGGCTATAGAATTAGATACATTTGTTTCTTAAAATTACTAGAAGGATAAAAACTGAACAAAACTTGACAAATCGACGCACTGTTTCATAACGTATATACGAATAAGAGTTATTTACAGGAAAAGTGTCATACACTAATTTCTTGCATTACCTAGTTTTTCACTGCTTGGAAAAATAAAAAAGATAAATATGATTATTTTCGAGGTTTGGATTTACCTACGCAACATGAAGTTGTTTCAATAAAGTGTATATTTAATTTAAGTATTGAGTACATTGTATTTTATTATTATTATATTAATTGGATAATTATTATATTAAAAGAAAACGTTTACTTGCTAATTTCAATAACGCCAACGCCTTAAAACGTACAGCGTAGGCAACTCAATATACACTCTTATACAAAAACTTCTTCAATTAATATATAATTGTTTTGTCATCATTGTGCAAACTAAAAACTGTTGAATTGCAATTCCATGAATTAAATTACATCTAAAATAATATATTTAAGGATATAATTGTGAAAACAGAGAAAACAGCTTGACCCGGTAAATGGTTAAACGTCACACTGTGCGGCTTGTAACGTCGGACTTTGCGAATTTTATTCACCTTTCATAAAGACTTAATATTTTTTAGAGCCTCTTCAAAAGTAGAAAATCAAAGAGTTCTATATTTATTAATCTGTCAATAAATATTCGAAAAAATAATTAGAAATAACTTAATTTTATGTTCATTTGTAATTATACTTTCATCAATTTCAGTAAACAAATTTGGTTTGAGCTATAAATGTTGATTAAAACAGTGTATTATAATTTTTTCAAAACTAGAAAGTTAAAGAAATACTTATATTTTTATATACAGTAAAGAAACTCTCAATAATAATTAAACATAACCTAAAATTAAGTTTTAATTAAATTATTATCATTAAATATTTTTAATTACTTCTTTAAATTGAACAAGAAACAGACGATAAGATAAATTATTTTAAAATAACTTAAATTAAGCCTAAAATTTATAATTTTATTGTTTAATTGATAAAGCTAATTATTTATCAGTTATCAAAATTTGCAGATTAAAAATGTGTTTACTTTATTTACTAATTTCTAATATTATGATATATTTATTTGATAACAACTTATTTTAATTGTGGTAATGAACTATATAATGGAATTCCTTGTTTGTATTCCAGGATATGTATTAGAGTTTTCAATTGAACCACAAGACACGATAGTACAAAGTGGACATTCGGCTGTGTTAGATTGCGTCGTAAAATCGTCCGAATCGACGTCCAGCGCAATCGTCACACAATGGCTGGACCAAGACCATCAACCTCTAGCTTTCATTGGTGATGCATACAGGTATGAATAAACCATCTCTACATAATATAAATTCCATAATCTAAATGTTTTGTTGTGTGAATTTACACAACATCATTTATTGCACCATATTACTTGATAGATTAATATATTAAGATATGATTGTAACATGAAAACATGTTGTATGCAATATATAACAAGTTTCCTAAACTTTGCGTCTTGCGCTTAACGTTTCAAACACTAACACTAAAAGATATAAACGAGTAAAACAGTCATCCCAGCAGTTCACGATTACAAACAAACTTTTCATAATAAACAGTAAAATCAATTAATATTTGGATTGATTATTTATTATTATTTTGACGACTCATCTCAAGTGCGTTGAAAATATCTTTGTTTAAATTGTGACTACGCCGATGACATTCACACAAGTTAACATTCACTGTAGAGTTCAACAACATTAGTATTTACGTTACGCATTAAATTCTATTCAGCATTCAACATTTTGTTGTGGTATCTTCAATGTGGATTGTTGCAGATCACAATTGACAAACGGCTCGCTGTATATAAGCAGCGTTTTAGAAGAACAAGGCTTAACTGGCGCTTATCAATGTAAGGCTTCTTTGCCAGGCGGCGCTTCCATCGTCAGCAGGACCGCGCATTTAAGTTTAGCCAGTAAGTACAACAAACATTTATAGGCTCACTGTGATTTATTAAATTTACGAATTAACCTAAAACTTTTTTTTACTCTTTTCATAGGTATATCAAGTTTTAAACAACAACCGCAAGACAACACTGTCTACGTAGGTCAAAAAGCTCACTTTGCATGTAAAGTGCTTGCGTCTCCAGCACCACGAATACGATGGTTAAAGGACGAACGACCATTACAAATCGACGAGATCCGCATGACGGTATTACCTAGTGGTGCATTAGAAATCGATGAAGTGAAAGAATCCGATCAGGGAATGTACAGATGTAATGCATCAGGGCCCAATACGCATTTACTTAGTAATAAAGCGCATTTGTTGATTAATGAAGACACCGAACAAGAAGATTTTGCTAATATGGCGCCGAGATTTATAGCGACACCTATTGCGCAGGTTGCAACTGAAGGACAAACTGTTACGTTAGATTGTGCGGCGAATGGTAACCCAAGGCCTGCTATAAAGTGGTTGAAAGACGGGTTCAATATCGACATGGCGTAGGTTTCGTTTGTTTTATACGTTATATGGTTAATAATATAGTTTTATTTATAAATTTCAGTGATTTAGATAGTAGATTCAGTTTGATTGGATCGTCTAGCAGTTTAAAGATTTCTAATATTCAAGAAGAAGATGCCGGTACTTATCAGTGTCGTGCTGCTAATCTGGTGGACAGTCATGATTCAAGTGCTACAATCGATGTGCAGGTTCCACCTAGGTTTGTGGTCAAGCCAAATCATCGTGTTGAGATGGAGCATAATTCAGTGGAGTTTGATTGCTCCGTCTACGGCAAGCCGGAACCTAAAGTCTATTGGCTCAAGAACGGCGAACTTATTAATACCAGCGAGTACTATAAAATAGTCAACGGGTAATTATCGACGGCGTGAGCGCGTTCTGCGTTGCTTAGTGTGTTATTTACAATAATTGGTTTTCCTCAACCTGGTATGTATGTTTCAGCACCAATTTGAAAATCACTGGGCTGATTAAAAGCGACGCGGGACTCTTCCAGTGCGTCGCCGCGAACGCGGCCGGAAATGTGCAAGCGGCGGCGAGTTTAGCAGTAACAGATGGTGAGTGCGTTTAAAAATAAAACACGTGTCTAGGAATGCATTCGAATAGACGCTAGACGCCTTGTGTTGTGTTATTCGCTCGTAAAACTCGTACATTTCGGTCTGCCATTGTTTTATTTGATACTTGAAAAGGTCTCGTCACGCTTGACGTGATTCGGCAAGTCGAGCGTGACAGACGGGAATGATTTTTTTGGTTTTAAATGTTAACTTGGCGCACGGGATCTTGGATCCTAAATTTAAGCCCGTGTGCCATCTACCGCCCTTCGTTTTTAAGAGAATAGTAGTACATATAGATGTGCTATGTACGAGACCAACCCGAATGCATTAAACAAACATTTCATTTTTGTGGACCTAGTTTATATACAGACTTTACTATATTATAGTTTATTCATTTGTTTTGTTGTTTATTTATGTTACATTTTTATTAATTTACATTTGGTTTGTTTCTCCCTGTCTGTTCCTTTGGTTTATTTACCGTTTCGCATGAATGCCTGAATTGTGCATGGTTAGAAGTAAAACGCGTTGTCAAGAAACGACGTAAGAAGGTGCACAACAAGCTGCCCATTGATGAAACATCGCGCGCGCTTTTCGGGAGTTTAAAATCCGAATCTACTGATGCGTCGCTTGGCGATGTGGAGTTTGGATATTCGGGGCATAAAACCATCAGGCATCCGAGCTACGATCCAAAGACGGTGCTTACGTCGCTCCAGCCCGAACAAGGCGGCGATTTTCCGCATAATGCCTTCACCGACACTACCCTTCCTCAATCCATACCGTTTCTTATAGATGGTAGCCACGGCGAAGCTGTAATAGGCCCACCGCAGGATCTTAAAGCCCCAGTTGTCAAGGCACGCTTTGTCGTACTTAGCTGGAAACCACCCGCATCCAACGTGGACGACATCATCGTTTATTCAGTTTACTACAGCCAGGAGGGCAGCGAAAGGTAATTGAAAGTTTATAACTACGTTATAGATTATTATGCTTGTAACTGAGGTTATATTAGCTATAAAGTAGAAGTTATGCAACATAACCTACTTTTTTGTAAGTCGTTATCGTTTAACTTCATTGTTTGTGTGATGCGATTAGGAACAGGAACGCGAATGTTAAACCTAACCGCGTGTTGAACTTTATTATAGGGAACGCGTTCAAAATACCACGCGCTCAAAATTGGAGGAGATAAACATCGGCAGCCTGCAACCTGCGAAAGTATACCATTTTCGTGTGCTAGCGTTTACCAATCAAGGGGTGGGCGCGTCTTCTGATACGCTTACTGTTACCACGCAAAGCGAAGAAAATGTACCAAGTGCTCCACGAGAATTTGAAGCGTATCCGACTAGCACACGTTCGATTCGTGTGAGTTGGAAGCCGCCAGAGACACCAAACGGCGCCATTTTGAGATATAAAGTGTATTACATGGAAACGGCGCAGAGTGTGGAGTACAACGCTGAGACAACAAACACCGAATTTGATATTGGGGCGTTGTCAGTGTTCACTAAGTATAATGTTTGGGTTGTGGCTGTTAATAACAACGGACCGGGGGCGGCTAGTGAAGATAAAACCATTCAGACATTTGGGGATGAACCGTCAGAGCCACCGCACAATGTCACTCTAGAGCCATCTAGTAGTACGGTAATGATTTGATTTTTTGATTTATAGATTAGGTTATGATGTGTTTGGTTGGTTGCAGACCATTTTGGTGAGATGGGAACCACCACCACTTGAGGGACAAAATGGCGTGATAAGTGGATATAAATTACGGTATCGTGTACAAGGTAAAAAGGGTGGTAATACTATTACTACTCCTGCAAATGTTCGAATGCATACTCTAATTGACTTGGATCGTAATACAAAATATCAAGTTAAGCTTTGGGCTATGAATGTAAATGGCACTGGGCCACCAACAGATTGGTTTGACATCGAAACTTATGAGAATGATTTGAACGAAGAGCGTGTACCTGATGAACCAGAACCGTTAAGAGGTAAAGATTTATATTTGTTTTTGTTGTTATTTATATTATGCAGATGTAATCTATTAGAAGTTGAACGTTACATCTATTTTAAAAGAAAGCTTTAATATGGCTTTGAGCCAACAGTACTAAGAGGGAGGATAATAAAATATTCCTTACAGTGCGTCCTGTATCGGATAAAATCTACGTCATGTGGAGCCCGCCAACCAACCAGAATATCAAAATCCGCAACTACATTCTAGGCTGGGGCAAAGGCATCCCGGATATCTACGCGCACGAACTAGATGAGAAATTGCGACAGTACATCATCGAACACCTCGAGCCGAACTCCGACTACGTGATCAGCCTACGCGCCAGCAATAGCGTGGGGGCGGGTCCGCCAGTGTACGCAAACGTGCGTACGCGGGAAGAAGCACCGCCAGAAGTGCCTGTGCCACTCACGCCGCCAATCGGTCTTAAGGCTCAGGTGCTTAGTCCTAGCAGTGTTATTCTTTATTGGGTGGACACTACACTTAGTAAAAGTCAGTACGTACGAGATAATCGCTATTATACCATTGAATACACTTATCATTCCGGAAAAACACCTAAGACGCGTGCTATAAACGTTACGAATCTAAATGTAATGATCGATGATCTTAAACCGGCCACACCATATGAGTTTATGGTAAAGGTTATCAAAGGTCGTAGAGAAAGTCCTTGGAGTATGGTGGTCACTAATACTACTTGGGATGTGGCACCATCTACAGCCCCCAGGGACTTAACCGCTGAGTTGGCCGAAGATAATTCCCAACTAGTGGAATTGTCCTGGCTACCACCCAAGCAATATACTGGACATGTTACTGGGTATATTATTATGTATACAACGGATAATACAAAGAAAGATAGGGACTGGCGGGTGGAGGCTGTCAAGGGAGATAAACATAAGTTTCGGTTGACCGACCTCAAACCGTCGACCGTTTACTACTTTAAAATTCAGGCCAGGAACAACCGAGGGAATGGACCTTTTTCACCTACGATAGAATTCGAGACCGGAGAAAGTAAGTCAACCGAATATGTACATTAGTTATTTATTTAGCTACTTTTAGTTTCAAGCACGTTTTGTTTTCGAATATTCATTTTATTTTGTTTTATTTTTAGATTATATTGAACCGAATGTAGGCACAAATTCAGTAGCAGGTAATTTTCGTTATTTTTCCTTATTATTTGTTACCAAGTCTGTTGGTTGTTTAAGTCTTGGATAATTTAGCTTCTGAACATTTGCTCGGCTTTGTAATAATTTCTAATATTGCAATACGTATTATTCCAGAGTCTAAACCCTTGTTTACAAAGTCAACATTATATATATTAATTATTGTTGGTTTGGTAACGCTGGTTTTGACCGCTGTGTTTGTGACGGTGATTTTATGCCGGCGACGTACACAAAGCCCAGCGTCCCCTGACCGAAGTAAGAAGGGTTATCAGAAGGGCAATCAGAATATCAAGCCGCCCGATCTATGGATACATCACGACCAGATGGAGTTGAAGAACTTAGATAAGGGTCACAACAATGATGGTGCCAGCAGCAGTGGTGCAATGACGTTGCCGCGGAGCGTTGGCAATAACGAGTACGACGAGCGCGACGCGCACCCTACAAATTCGTTGGACAAACGCACCTACATCTCTAATAACTATATGGGTGAGCAACCCTCCACATTTTTTATATTTAATCATATCTCGTAGATTGGTTGAGAACATGAAATTCTTATCTTTACATCAATTTTTTTAAATTGGTTTATATTTTGTTCGGAATGATTTCAATTAAAGTTAAAAATACTTTGAGTTTCTCTTCCAATCTGTAACATTTGTAACATTCTTCATTCATCTTGATTTTTCGACACTCATCACATCGCGCATTGCTTCTGCACCCTATAGGATTATCCCCCGACGGCAAATATACGGTGAAACCTAAACCTATAACTTTTCCCATTGATACTAAGCCACACAGGGAACGTAAGTTGAACATTTTTCGTTTAAGCATTTAATGTGCATTCATTTCACTCACTCGTTCATCTTTCACACTCTATATGTTTGAGAAGGAGAGTGTTGTCATGTTGTGCATTAAAAGATCAAATGTTCATCATTTTTTCATGATTTTTAGCCGTTGCGACAGCTACGCCTGTCAATAACACTACTTTGAGTTCGGATTCAACGCCGAACCGTCCTTATCCTCGGGGTAATCAATATACAATGTCCAGAGCTCATGTCACCTTGGATCCTCCAGGACAACCAGCCGAAAATTTATATTCTGCTCATTCTAATTTTGAAAATAATGGAATACCATATGTTTCGTAAGTTGCATATAAACAACCAAACAAACTTATTATCGATATATCAATTGTTTTATGTTTTGTGTAGAACTGGACCACCGCCTGTAGCACATGTGCCTCCAAGTGCCTACGCCCCCGGACTGGGTATTCTCGCCGAGTCACAAGCTGCCAAGAGACTCCCAGCGACCGGTCATCCCTTGAAGAGTTTTACCGTGCCTGCACCACCTCCAATATCCGCCCCGGGAACGCCTCAACCTAAACATGTTGGTTAGTATCAAAACTTAGTTAGTTTATTGTTAAAGCATTGTTTTATTTTGTGTTTGCTTATGTTTTGTTTTGATTAAACACAATAGTAACGTCCAGTCCTCCATTGATAGTGCGCCCCAACGCTTCCCCCTACAAGAAGGCGCCATCTAGCGGCTCAGGATCAGTGTCCGTATCCAGCACGCCGCCATCACGCATCGCGTCTAATCCTCCTCCGCACACAGCCGACGAGATTCAAAGACTGCAGCCTTCGCATTCCACCGAAGAGTTGAATCAGGAGATGGCCAATCTGGAAGGTCTTATGATGACACTCAACGCCATCACTGCTAACGAGTTCGAGTGTTAACCATAACCTCCATTTTTGATCTCGTAGTCATGCGCGTCATCTCCAAACGCGCACCATATTAATTGGTATAGTATGAGATGTGATGTCTGTACAAATACAAAACGCATAGCGTACCGATTTTTAAATACGAAGACGACGTATTGATACAAAACGATTGGACGGATGGCCTATAACACGATTATGCATAATTTACGATATATTCAAACCAATTTTATACGTAATCTAGGTTTTTATCAGAGATTTACCCCCTTTTATACTCACTTTGAAAGGAAAGATAAAAGACGTACATTCGTAACCCTCGTAAGGCGTCGTCGATCGATGATAGGCATCGCGGCGCCGATGTACATACCCCTTAATAATCGCAGAAGCACCCATGACAAAATCAAACAGTATTTATATTTGTATATACTTCCGTCGTGCATCGTAAGTTTATCAAATGTCCATCCCAGCCATGCAGAGATGCAACAAATTGATGTATTTAGTCGTGTGCTCATTAATATTAGGAATTTGCAAGATAGACAAATATATCTCTTGGTTATACTGAATTGACGCATTCGAACGAATTAAGAGAGAAAAAAGGATCAGAACCGTAACTATTGTAATGATTTCGAGTGTTGTTGATTAATCTTTAGCTATAAATGAATGGCAGCAATACGCATTTATATATTGGATCTCAAAAGAAAGTCTGATTGTATTCATTACATTTCAATCATGCTAGCAAGTCATTGAATAATTCCAGTTACGAAATTGTCTTGCAAGACAAGACACACGCACCTTTAAAAAATGTTTTTTGTTTGATCGAAACAATCGTCTATTTATATTCCCACCAGATGTTTGTTCATTACTTGAATATTATGTATATTAGCTATTAATTTGAATGTTGATAGTCAGATCAAATGTACTATTATATTATAGCGGGAACCGCAGCGCAGCTGACGCAAGATACCCTATCGATCGGTAGCTAAATTCGTTCCTTTATTGCCATACTTAATCTGACACACAAAAACAAAACACTACGGAAAAACACAGGATTCAATCATAGAATTCATTTATTTGTATATAAACATAGTTAAGGTTTGACGACTTTACGATTATTTTTAAGCATTGATTGATTGATTTTTATCATTTAATCATATTTGGAGTTTGTTTGTGATTTATTTTTATAATATTTATAAATATGAGATTAAATTAAGGCTGCTAACGACATAGTCCATAGAGTGAACGAAAAGTGTAATCGAAGCCAATCCAGAATGAAGAATTGTTATATTAACACTATGAATATTGCCATTTTTTTAAAGATAATGTATACATTTGTTTATCATTCACATTTTATGTAAGTATTGCTGCTGTAAACAAGCATTGCATCACGAATACAGATGCATAACGAATGCATGTAAAAATATCGACTAACCAATTTTATTTATTGCCAATAATTAAAGACATAATTTAATCAATTTAACATTCATTTATTATCAGGGAGACATGAGGGAAAAACATAAGACGTATAAATAACAAATGTGTTTATGTGAATTAATAATGCATTTATTATTTTCATTTATTCATTTTTTTAGTTTATGAAAGCTCAGTCGCTTAATGCGACCACCACTTGTCATCAAAAATTCTACCAACAAGTTAAAAAACGGTGCGCTTCACACGCATCGTTGCAATCAGTGAAGTGTCTCAACAAATACCATAATTGTACAAATAACAAATAACCATTATGTAATAGACAAAAAAAACAACCAATCGGTTTTAATACTAATATTAAATTCCGCCACACTTACACTTAAATTCCTCGAAAGTGAAAACACTTACACTATAAGAAAAAATAAAACGAAGAATGCGAGCCCCGGGGATGACATTCTTCGTATCGCTAAATTTGTGCAGCTTATCATTGAATCGTTATTATCGACTCTCTGCCTTTACCCACACCGATCCATTTAACTGTAAAATAAAAAACATAGCATTAAAAACCACAAAAAATTGGACTTTGTATAAGCAAAAAAATACATAAAAACATAGTACTTGAAAATGACGACATACAGTGATTTCACGGTGTACGTGGGTTTTATTATCGGATCAATATTAATATGGAATCAAAAAAAATACGCAAAAGTTTTAGACTTACTTGGAACTTCCATTATTTCCTGAATTTTTAGGATGTAATTCCTCGCTGCTTCTGGCAATTCCGACCATTCTCGGACATGTTCGGTACAGGTCTGCCATCCGGGAACAGAAATATACTCGCATTCAACGTTCGCCCAGTCTGAACTACTTGACGGGCAGTAATCCAGCGTTTTGTTGTTCAGTTTGTATTTAATGGCGATCTTCAGTTCCGGTAGGGTGTCAAGGATATCCAACTTTGTGATCGCAAGAGCCGTGTAGCCATTGATCATGTTGGTGTATTTCAGGAAATGGAGATCGAGCCAGCCACAACGACGCGTTCTGCCTGTTGTCACGCCGTATTCCTTCCCGCGTTTGCATAAGAGTTCACCAATTTCCTGTAAAAACATAAAACTAAAATTGTGTTTTGAATATGAAACCAATGACTAAAATCTATTTGTGGTGGCACTAAAATGATTTCAACCTATAAAAATCAAAGTAGAAAATTTTCGCATGTTAAAAACTCATTATACTAACAAAGTAATTAAAGGAAAAGTGAGTTATTATAACATACATTCAATTGTTCCGTTGGGAAAGGTCCTTTGCCGACTCTAGTCGTGTATGCTTTCACAACGCCGATAACTTCACCGATTTTAGTCGGTGGAATACCAAGACCCGTACAAACACCACCAACACTACAATTTGAAGACGTAACAAACGGATATGTGCCTGTAACAAAATCAATTTAGAATTAAATTTAGTAGTTTGTTATGATTTGTTATATTACCGAAGTCTATGTCCAGCATAGCAGCATTAGCGCCCTCGACCATTATCCGCTTCCCGGCTTTCAAGGCATTGTGCAAGAACGACACGGTCTCCACCACCATGGGACGCAAGATATCAGCGTACTTCCGATACCGCTCCAACTCAGCCTCCACGTTCACATCCAGGGCATCATAGGACTTTTTGTGCACATCGACCAACGACTTGAATCTGTAACCAGTACGTTACACAGCCACCATGTTCTTCCAAACAAACAGACGAGTTGTTAAAATATGTACTTTGATTCAAAAATAGCGAAATCGCCAACGAGGTCGCCCAAACGGATACCAATCCGCGATGCTTTCGATGTGTAAGCCGGACCAATACCACGCTTCGTCGTGCCGATTTCACCTTGGCCCTTCTCACTCTCCTGCAGACCGTCAACCTTTTGATGGAAATCGAATACCATATGCGCTTTGTCGCTGATTAACAATCGGCTTTCCCAATCTGTAAGGCCCTTCGCTTCATTTTTCTTGATTTCCTCGAAGAGGCCAGGCACGTGTACAACAAGACCATTTCCTGATTAAATAATTCAAAATTTATTTCGAGAATATAAGATTTTCCTATAACATATATTCTCCAAAAACATAAATAAGAGTAAAATCACATGGTTGTATAGATATTATGAAACAAAGAAATAAAACTCGCAATAGTGTTTTGTTTTTTCTTGTCGAAATTATGTGTTGTGACGTAAAGTTGGCTCAAATTCAGAAAACAAAAAAAAATATCTAGAGAAAGAGAAAATATTTAAATGCACATTGAATTATTAGAAAAGTCACGTGCAGCGCTTGAGAGCGCACCTGCCAACTTTATAAATAACGCTAAGTTTTAAACCAAACAATGTAACATTTTAATAATCATAGCCTCGGGCTGTGTGTTGTATAAAAAATGTTTATTAAGCATTTTACATTTCGTTACACCGGTTACACCGAATGGCGTTGTAATCGAAGCGACATAACACGTAATCACAAATTTTTCCAGAACTATAAAAGAATACACCACATTCGCAATGACGCGGTAATTCAATATGTTATTTGCAATGTGTTGTAATTTATAGACTCAGCAATATTATTCGTCATCATTTCGAGAAACGCACTTTAACACATTAATTTCATTTTTAAGTGCGTACGTCGTTGAAATTATGTTTGCCTGATGTAAGCAATGATTTTGATATATTGTACACTCACCGATTAAAGATTGGCAATCCTTATTGATAATACTACATGGTAGCATGTGGAAATCATATTCGACACCATTGATGACGACTGTGTGGCCTGCGTTATTTCCTCCCTGGGCACATAAATAAATACCATTAGCAAGCACTTTTAATTTGATAATTGGTACAAGAGCTAAGTTTGTATTTGAATTTAGTAGGATATACTACATTGAAATTTCAGTAGTTCTTCAAACCCTAAATTTAAACACACTTAGTTTGCAAAAGATTATTGATAAAGCCAATTCACGCTCACATTTATCGTGAAATTGTTTTTCGGACATTTTACGCCTTTAACGACATACATTTCTTATGTTAGCAAGTCATGGTTGGCATGGTTTTAACGCATAACATTAAATTTCTATGTTTGTTTACAGAAACAATAAGTTACAAGTAGTTATTGGGAACTATTCGAGGTTAGAGACAAATGAAAATCGTTGTTGTTTTGTTTTAATGGTTACCAGTGGTCGTGACAATTAGTAAGGGCATTTTGTAAAATCCGTTGAAATTTGTTATTTTGAATAATAAAAATAATTGAAACAACTCCTACTAATATACATAACAACGATTGCAAGCAAGTGCGGGGGGCGGGCTCAGTAGGAATATTTAAAAAGTTAGACGCGGCCAAGTCACAAGATCAAGTCGAGCCCGCCGCGCGCTAAAAATACGTGCCCTAGCATTTTCCTTTCAAAATTTCATCTAATTGTAAAACCAGTTCAGGGCCGTGTTACGGCAGCGCGCTGCGTGTGTTTTGTTATTGCCGTTTGTTATTGACGCGTACGCCAATGAACTTACCTGAAATCTGCAAACGATATCAGCGGAGGTGGCGAGCATGTCCACGACTTTGCCTTTGCCCTCGTCGCCCCATTGCGAACCGAGTATTACCGACACCTTATTGTCAGCATGCTGAGTCCGCTGCTTTTTGCGCGGTGACCCATTCTGTGGACACGCCGGCGAGGACATTTCGCGTGTTTTCAGTTAATGGGAAGTTCAGGCAAATAGGGATGTGCGTTAACAGCGGCTGCAAAGGGATCACCGTACACTCGGAAGTCACGAGGAGCTCGTTGTGAGGTTATGTGCGACAGGGTCTTGAAAATCTCGTCATATCAAAACGCGCGCGATCACGTTGGTACCCACCAGTACCCCACGATACCGACGATATTCGGCGCGAATCAAACGACGACAGAAAGGGAAACACGGTGCGCGCCGGATTTAAAGCAGCGCACGAAACGCATAAAAGTTGGCGGGATTAAACCATGGTTGCCGCTACTATTTTTTTAAATAAAATAACCTAGTATTGTAATTTATAATTTCATGTAATACTTGAAAAATACTTGTGCTTTAATTGAATCCTTAAGATGTATTTTTCAAAATTATGCACTCTTTGTTATTTCATATTTTTGGCTGTCTATTTTGAAAACGGCGGCAACCAGTGGCAACCGTGTTCGTTGCACGCGGCGCTGTTAACTTCACACAACATATAGTTCAATATAGTTAACTCAAGTTAACTGAGTTAACTTTTTTTAGACAATAGTCAGCAACAGTACTTTAAAATGTTTAGTTTGGACTGTTGCAATGCAAGTTTCATACATTTGAACTGATTTGGGACTCGCAAAACGCAAATGTGACAAGGCCTTTACAAGACAATAACAGTTTACGTTGCTCACTGTCGATTCAATGCCAACTTGCGTAGGTTTGAATATACAGGAGATAAAAATACTATTTACAAGCAAGTTAACGCGCGCAATTTTTTATTAACTAGTATTTCATTGCGTGAAAATGTAAGTTACGAGTTTTAGAATCATTTTTTGCATAGACATTCAAACACCTTCCAACAAACATAAAATAAATAACTTTGAGACAACTCGTTCAAATAGCAAACAGAACTTCGTTGTTATTTACCCTTTTGAAGCTTTATGAGTGGTATTCAGTGCTGTTTAAGTGTAAGAGTAATTTTATTATAGAATTTTTGACAGTTTGACGAAGCCGACCTTTTCTTATAAAGTGTACGCTTGGTTGCATATGCATTGTATAAAAAACTGCTCATGACTAGAGCAAACTGTTTCATTAACACATTTTTGCATAATAAACATTAAGTTTAAATGTGTGCTGACTTTAGTACCAATTATTACTAATTTCATACAATTACAAGTGTAAAGGTAATAGAGAGTTATGCAGCCAAGGTTACATGATTTCTAGATTTTAAGGTTAGAATGTTAAACAACAGAAACTAATTGAAAAATCTTGGTATTATTGAAAACACCGAGGAATTCAGTTTCTCTTGTTTGTTACAATGTAGAAATTCTAAATACATATCATGTTTTAGGTTATTGTTATCTGAACCAAACAACTTTGTTGATACAAAACTCATCTGACCGTCGGTAATTTCCAGGTTTAAACACAAAATAATTACGCACTGAACGTATAAACTAACTAAAAGCACAATTAGCTTTGTTTAGTGGTTACTCACCAATTTCGAGTCATACCAATAATAGCTTTAACGCTCAGGTCCCTTATCTGAAAAAAATCCACACTTGCCAGCTTGTGTTTGAAAACAAAACAAAAAATACGCAATTACATCATCGTCAACCTAGTAATGTATATTACGCTGTTTAAAAACAAACACGTTACTGGTAAAACAATATAAAAAATACTTGGCATATCTTCAACTACATTCCACCAGCGTTTGATGCTGTTATTACTGCGTGTGACTGCTATAAATATAAATAAAATACTCATTACTCATGTAACTCAAGTGAAATGTAAATTTTCAAGATGCATCATTTTTAAATTTATAACTTTAAACTCTTATAAGTACTTAAGAATTAATATCAATTAAATAATTCATTATCGTGAAGTGGGCATAGGAATAAATACAGAGAATCACAAACCACAACAATTACAGTGTTGGACTGAATTACAGTATTTGATTGAATTTGAGATTGTGATGAGGTGATTGTTAAAATGTGGTTAACTGGTAAAGTTAGTGATGATGGTGGCCGGGACAACAATGACCGTGTGCGTGTCCGCCGTGGTCATGTAAAGCTTTCATCAAATTTGCGCGTTCGTTTGTGACTGGTTGCAATTGATGATTATTGCCGTTTGTGTGTAGGGGGAGTAATTTTTTGTTTACTTTGCTAAGAATTTCATAAGGGGTGTCTTCTTCTTCATCATCTAATGGTGATGATTCATCAAGTTGATAACTATAAGTTTACAATTAAAAATACAATTAACAATTATTGTCTACAGTAATTAAAAAATGTAATAAAATTAAATATTACTTTATAGCTTTGAAGAAATTGGAGTCAGAGTTGTTTTTAAGAATAGTCAACACCACTTTCTTCATATTGTTTTTAAATGCCACCAATTCTAAGATTTGCATCATGAATTTTCCAAGACCTTTACGATGAAAATTGCTTTCTAATTGCAATTCATAACTGAAAGTTAAAAAAAAAAATGTGAACCTGATATATCTTTCTAAAGTTGTCAGTTAAACTATATATAAATATATTTCATACCAATATAAAACTTCTATGCCCTCATCTAAATCAAACCTAAAGTGAGCAAAACCCAAGAGCTTTCCATCACTTCTCTGGGCAATCAAATACCAAGCAGCTTCATCTTGTAATTCTTCCAATTTTTTAGCATCACTCCAACCCCATGAACAACTTTCATATCTATACAAAAATTTTAATTTATAAAGGGTTTTCTAATAAGAATAATTAAAATATAAAACTTACTTATGTTGCATATTTCTCTTTGTTAAATCAAACACCCATAATTTAGTATACTGATCTAAATCACCCTCTCGTTTAATATATAACTCACAATCAATGCCACTGTTGTTGTATTTACGGAAGATAGGAAAAGCTTCTAATGGATCAGTAAGTTCATTAGCTTTCTTTACAACCACTAAAGAAGCAGCCAATCGAGCTTGCTCTTCTTTACGGGCCAATCGTTTTTCCTTGCCTTTATTGTTACTTTTTCTCTGTATTAAACAAAGAATTTAAACAAAAAATTGTAATACATAACCTCAATATGCACAAACAAGTTAATCTCTTTAAATTAAATAAAATACTTACGCCCATTGTTACGAATTGGTAATTTGACTGGGTTAATTGACGACTGGACTAAACTTTACTGAATGATTAATGAGGACTAGTGCGGTTTTGAGGTAAGTCTTTCAGGATAAATGAAGGTAGTTTTTTTTCAGTATTATGCAGAATATCCGCAGATATGGCGGGAACTTAAATTTAAGTGTTTTTTAGGGATATTTCATATGTTGGGGAGTTTTGTTTTACAAAGTTTTGTAGAAATATTATGAATTTTGATTGTAATTTATACAATTCAACGCAAATATAGGAAATAAGGTAAATCAAATATTTTTAGTAATGACAATAATAAAATGTTTATGATTTTAGATAAATATCTACGTATTTATTGTTTTTGGTGATTTTATTAGGGCTATTTTAACTTTTTGAGTTGGTAATGTTTTGTTTTTATAAAATGTTATAAAAACAAGTGATGAAATAACAAAATTAACAAAGTGTAACTGTCAAAATATTCTAATTTCAAGATAAATTAACACCTGGAAGTCGCGTATATAAGGAAAATTTATTAATTAATTCAAAGCCTTGAACTTTAAGAATCTATTTGTCAACAAATCACAGAATTAAAGTTCAAAAAATTGTTTATTTGCATAGCCAAATATTTATCTACAATATTTTACATGAGGAAACATAAATTTGATTTAATATAATTATGGAATAAATTATAAATATTACAACTACCCAATCACCATTGGCATTAGCATGATAGTATTAATTAACTTAAGTACGTAATGAACGTTTCCGAAGCGTTCGCCAAACATCAGCCAAAACCGCCGCCGCCAAACAATGATCAATTGCGCCCCATTTGTAATTGGAATGTTGTTGATGGTAAAAACAAAAAAATGAAATGCTATTGCTCTATTGTTCGAATATAGTGCATACAATGGGGCGCCTACTTCAGGTGCAATTGGTGCAAACATTGAATATGATCACAATTTGGATTTAGCAGAATTGGCGGCTAATTGTCAAGATACACCATCATATCTTATCACCATAGAATTACAATTGCCAGGCTCACATTTGTATCCAATAGCTTTATAGAAAGGAATCAATGAATCCTTACAATCTAAAGACATCTTATAACAACCCAACTTTTGAGATAACAAGGTAACAGTTAAAACAATCAATTTTCCTAGTTGTTTGCCCCGATAGGTGTTATTAACGACGACATCTTCAAGACGTGCACGCAACCCACATTCATGTATGAATTTTAATTCAGTAATCAAGGTAGCTGCGCCAATAATTTCATTTTTTCTAGTGTCTTCAATGACAGTTACAAAGTAACCACCAGCTCGTTGCATAGCATAAAATTGACCTAAACACAAAAAAGTTATTAATATCTTATAACCTTAAAATTATTTTTACTTATAAATTTAATTTTACATTTAAACGAATCTTAACAAATTAAATATTTAACTTACTATCAAATTGTTGCCTAGTAATGTTACCAACACTTGTTAGTTGTGAGAGTAACTGAGTGAATCCTTTCTCAAAATCGTTGATTTCCAAAGGACGAACGACTAGCCACGATTCGCCTGTAGATTCATTCGTTATAAATGGATTCACACAATTGCGAACGTCGTTCCATGCCAAATTTTTAAGTAAACTAGGGTCGAATAAATACTGCGCTTGCTACAAACAAACAAATGTTGTTATTCGTTATTGTTGTCTTTAGTAGAAATTTATTTACCCCTTTAGGTGCCCCCATG
This sequence comes from Atheta pasadenae, assembly GCA_030264155.1. Classification (NCBI taxonomy): domain Eukaryota; kingdom Metazoa; phylum Arthropoda; class Insecta; order Coleoptera; family Staphylinidae; genus Atheta; species Atheta pasadenae. The sequence continues at coordinate 29,911 of JARJDS010001995.1, forward strand.
TTGGTGCAGAAGGGCGCAAAACAGCGCAATATGTTGTCGAACGTGTCTGCCACACTGCACGATCTTTTGACAACTGAGGCGATTTTACGCGAATCAAACCACGGAGCGTTTCAAACACGTTCCACTACTTTCAAGTTAATTCAACTTTATTTCGAATATTTTCCAGTTAGAACAACTTGCAACTTGTTTGATTGGTTTCAATTTTATACATTTATATAATATACACTCAAGAAATGCCTTGGTCTTGAACGTAGACAATCGTAGTCGTAATTCAAGAATGTTGGTTATTAATATTCAATAGTTAATATCCTTACCACCATTGGTGATTGAACTTGGAAAGTAAAAGTATTACAAAAAAACCTTGAGTTAACTTTCAATTTGAACACGCAATGAACAAAACTTGTTGTTACGTTGAACTCGGCGTGTTCAGTATTAAATCGCAGAGATTTTAATATTTGTAGAAAGCGGATGTCGAATTTGCTTATGGTGTAGATAAGATAATTAATTTTTGCGGATTTTGTGTAGATTTGGTTTTACTCAGTTTTACTTTTGTGATTTTTGTTTGAATATTTGCTTTGTTTTATTGTTATCGAACCAAAATAATCCGCAACAACTTATCAGATATTTTGTGGATTTGTTATTACCTTTTATATTTATTGTGGAATTTGGAAGTTATTTGGTATCAAAATTCTGCTGATAAACGCTCCTCAATTTTCTTTGACAACCTGAAACATTGTGATACAATTCCAAATATTGTTAAAATTGATTCTTCATTATACGAAAGTAAAAACAAGCAATAAAACACAAATTGCTTATCTAAATAATGAATATTATATTTTACTTACATGTAACAAAAACGTATTGTTTAGATTTTTACTATTCATTTGATTCATTTGTTTTTCGATGAAGTTGATCTTAAACGATAGGCAACTTAAAGTACACTAAATACATTTATGGATTAGACTTTTTTTTGTTTTTAAAAGTAAATTAGAGAATATAAAAACATAAACAATAACTAAATAAACAAAATAATTTCAGTTATTAAAATGTGCATAATTAATTATTAAATAAAGATAAAATTATCACATAAATACTATGTATTCTTATCGAAATATGTAATTTCAAGTTTTTTTGCATGATTTAATGTTTATTTTCAATTATAGCTCATTCTTTACTACATAATAGATTTAATTAGTTTTGCTTAACGCGTTTACCTACATACATTACTTATTCCAACAACGATTATTACGTATTTCCTGCCCGTCAATTGTATTTATTATCAAATTATCATGTTGACAACTTATGTTTTAATGCTTCGTTTTGTCTCCAAACAGAACAAAAGCGAAATTAATTTATACAATTACATGCATACTTTAGAACGTGTTAATTGCGACCTGAGAACTGGAACGTCGCTAACAACACCGTTTATCGTTACTTTTCTGTTCTTTTCTAGGAACCACCGATCGAAACACATCCTTACAAAATATATGCTGTCGCAAAGAGAGCGTGCGAAGAACAAAGAAGAGACGCAGACGCAATAATTTAAGTTAATAAAACAGCGAGTGCGGTTTGTGGTGTGTCAAGGCGATAGCTAATTGCGGCAATTTTTGTTTTGTCTACAAATGCAAATTACCCCGCTGTACTATTTGTGTATTTCAGTGAAATCTGACTGGGCTGCACTGAGCTGGATCTGGGGCTTCTTCTGCTTCTGGGAAGTAGAGGCCACTTCTTCCGGCGCATAAAGTCTGTTCAAGGCGCTTGACGAGTCTGCGCAGATTTCTCTTCTCTTCAACGCAGTTGCGAGCACCTCCGCCGCGAGGCGTTGCAGTCGAAAGCTCTAAAGCGCTGTCGCCGATGCCATGATGAAGTCCAGTGACAAAATGGCAATGGAATGTTGGTTCTTGTACGTAATTTTATGATAGCTTATTTTCGGTGTGCTACGTCTGTGCGGTGTGTTCGGTGAGTGAAAATGTGCGCAACAACACGCGCTTTCTTCCGGTGAGTGTTGGACGATACGCAGAGGCCGCGATCGCCTCGAAAATGGATGGAATTTCACGTTTATGAGTAATATTTTAACAATAGGTAAGCCAATTCAACATGTCTTATCATACACCTTTGTGCGGCGGCTATGCGTTCGGCAGAGCGGCGTAAGCTCTACGTGCGTATCAGACGAACAGGCGGTTGTTCACCTAACGAGATTTTTTATCCGCGGATGGTCCAAAAACATGTGTGACCTTTTAATCTTTGTTTTAGGAGTGCTTTGTGTATGTGGACGTATGGTCAGTGTGTGTGTGCAAGCGCATTTGTGTGCGTTGAGTGTATGTGAATGGCGTTAGGGCCGTGTGTGCGAGGTATTCGGTGTATTGTTGGTTTGGTATGAAGCGTAAGAAGAGATCACAGGTAGTACGGGTATGAAAGTACGAATAGAGGAGGCCAGAGCTTTAGAATTTTTAATATACGCGCATACAGGGTGTATATATCTTGTGCAAATATTTTCTATTGATGTTTATTTAAAACAAAAAGCTGTCGTGATCGATTATTTTTTTCTTATGGTTAAAAACGTTGTGTCTTAATTTTATTTTTTGTGATTGTAGGATCTTGAAGATTGGATTTTGAAGTTTTCGACTTGACAAGCCCAAAGTGCAAAGAATAAAAATGCACTGGGGTAAAATAAACGGAATTGCGCCCAGCGCTCTGCTAATGGTGCTGTCGTTGGTGATGGAAGCCGTGCTGGCGACGATGCCAGGCAGCGCAAAACACAACACTATTCATTGGAATTCATCTAACCCCATATTTCGCATTGATAACACAGACAACGTAATCGACGTGAATCGTAACAATAACAAATTCGAATACGATCAAGTCGACCTCATCTGCCCGGTGTACACACCGGGTGCAAAAGAAGAAGACATGGAGAAGTACATCATCTACAACGTGTCCAAGGACGAGTTTGAGACCTGCCGGATCACAAACGCAAATCCACGCATTATAGCAGTATGCGACAAACCGTACAAATTGATGTATTTCACCATCACGTTCCGGCCGTTTACACCGCAGCCGGGTGGGCTGGAGTTTCTACCCGGCCACGATTACTACTTCATATCGACGTCCACCGGCGACGACCTGCATCGACGCATCGGAGGCCGCTGCACCACCCACAACATGAAGATTGTCTTCAAAGTGTGGGCACCTACCGCAGAGACGACGACACGTCAACCTACTAGCTACTCCAAGCCGCTGTGGTCATCGGTGATACCTCATCAACGCACTACGCCAGCGACACCTGCTACCACCACTGTGAGCACTACGCGCAAACCCACCGTCACCGGTGCGCGCATCACCACGAAGAAGGTAAAAGCGTACGACAAACACCCCAACGAGGTGGTGAAAAGTGAAGAACTCACGCTGGCCGCCGCGAGTTTTAAATTAAACGTAGTGCTCTTAATCGCGATGTTCCCATTGTTGCTTGCGGTGCGATGAAGCTGGTCCGGCGAGGACTGCCGACTGTACAGAATTTCCGAGTAACATTTTAAAACCACTTCCGCAGGGCTATAATCGACTAATCGCGCGCGATGCCACGTCGCTAGTCACGAATCGTACGGCCTGCAGCGGGCACTCCGCGAGTGCACCCCTTGCACAAAATGACACTCCTGACAGTGCGACGTTCAAGTGAACAAGGACCAAGAAACCCCTTAAATTATTAGTAAAAGTATATAATGTGTACATGTTTATTTAGTAGAAATCAGAGGCGGAGATGGAGGTCTATCGTAAGCGGCGTTACAATTTTATTTTAAGGTACACGTAATCAATCGAATTACGATTAACGAAAGAACGGACTAACTCATTTTATTTGCCGACTAAAAGGTGAAATCGATTCTCATTCAACTGAAAGAAGACTGAAATTAGTTTTTATTAATTTAACTAAACTAGCGCGACACTTTCGTTACAAGAGAGCGGGTGGATGCATTTAAACCAACTTAACTAAGACAATTACACATTCTTTCAAAAATCAAGTATTTGCTAATTGCTACGAACGCTACGTAATATTATTATAGTTAAAAGCGTAGAGACCGTTTCCATATTTCCATAATTGTTGCACCTATCATGTCATTTGTAATTTGTATGTTACTTACCTTTGGAACCCTTGAATGAACCAGCGATTTATGTAATATTTATTTCGGTATATGTATGAATTGCTAACATATAAACTGTAAATGTACATAATTGTTTGTACGGTGTTTACGGGAAATTAACAAACTTCCGACCATGTTGTCATAATCTAAACAAAAACGTTGATAGACAACGGTTCTCAAATTTGTAAAAAGATAAAACAAACCATAAATCAAACTCAAGGATGTTTTGAGGTTAAAGCATTTGACAATGACAACAAAGGTATTTTCTGGCTAAAACAACTGAAGCTTTGTTATTAGTTGTTTGTTTTAGCTAAAAAATATGGTTATGAATTCACCAACAACGATATTTACGATACAGCGACGTTATCAACATGGCAATGTGTGTTTCATTGTGACATCTTGCTCTGAATCTGGACTTGAAAATCTAGATACGTTAAACCAAATAATGTGGAAGTTTCCCGTAACACTTAGTACAAAAACAAAAAACGAAAATGGCACATGAAGTGTCAGTAACGGCACTAAGTGATATCACGCCTGAATAGCAACTGGCTTATAAATAGTTGCTTGTTGTCTTTAATTGACTCGGTTTTGCATTCTAAAAATTGATCAAATCTGTTAATAACATGTATTAGTTTAATTTGAAATCATTTTTTGGCACTTATTGGCAACTAAGTACAATTTACGTTGCGGTATGCAGCTTTCCACACAAACGATAAACATTTCATCACGTAGTTAGTGAAAAACCACACGACTGTTTATGTCTTGTCTTGAACAAACTATTAAGTAACAATCGAATTACTAACTTGACGTGGTGTCCGATTGAGGTTATGTGATGTGTCACAATGTACGAAATAAGCTTTAATATGAAGAGGTGTGAGGTTAAAGAATTGTATAAAATCTCAACGAATCTCAACAAAGACACATCACAACAAACACTGATTGTCAACACATATATTTTTGACTGCATTAAGTTAATCGATGTAATTGTATCGTTCCTGATGATCAGCGGTCATTGAAAGTATGCACATGCGTAAATCCTCGTCCAATCAGTGCGTTTGTTATTTAAGGAAAACTTAAACAAAACAAGAGAAAACATAATACAAAATAACGCAAAGTGCGACTGAAAGACCATAATTTGTACAAAATACTCAGTATCATTTGAAGCACGAGTCCTGTAAATATAGTTAACTTATTTTAATTCTTGCCAATATGAAGCATGAGATGAAGATCGATGTGATCAACGTACTTTTAGTTTATTTTAAGGCGTTAACGTTATAACGACCACCGAGAGCAAAAAAATAATTGATGTAAATAGTACTCTTAAACGTTTCAACACTCACACCTACAACACAAGTGCAAAATATTTTGCCACGTAGAAAACAAAAGAAAAAAATGACAAAGCATTGTAAACCATGGCATTCTGATTGAATTGTTGGTAGCGAATTTATTCACATTCTGTCAGTCTCAACCCGTCGTCTTATCACAAAGAAATATTATTGTGTAATAGACAAATAAAAGACCCCAAGTCATACACACAGTAACACACACATACTTAAGTAACACGTTACATGTATCATGTATCGTCGTGTACATGACATATATTTTTAATAATACATTATCTACCTTCATTAACATGGTTACACTCACACACACAGGACATCAAAGCCGTTTGTTGTCGGTCATTGCGAATAATTGGAAACTATTAATTAATTAATGCGCGGGGTTATTTTTAATACGTTGTAAATTTGATGTTGGAGAACAATAAAAACCCCGTCTATTTGGCGATGGAAAGCGCGATATACATGGGCGATACATGAATTACACACGACGACGATGAGGCAGTAGCGAAAGAAATTACGATATATAAATATATATTATATATAATTTATTATCTATGAAAAGTGTTACTATAATAATGAATTGTGTATGTTATGTCAGTGTACATACATAATCGAATTAAATACGAAGATTGGTTCGAATACAAAAAACATAAAATAATAAAAAAAAGTGTCGGTCCGTAGATGTGTACAACGTCTTGTCGTTCATAAGCCACGCACTTGATGACGGCAATTAGTTAATAATATTTATACATATAAAAAATGAAGTACGATAAATACTTAATAATACAATTGCCTAAATAAGTATAATTGATGATGAAATTACGAGATAATTACGCCATCCGGATGAGATTTATTTGCTTTTGAAATTTATGAAAGCTCCGTAATTGTTACGATACAAAACAAAACGCAACCGCCGCGCGACAAGGGATAAGGACATGAAACTTTAATTGACATTACAAAATGTTTACTGTGAACATTAACAAAAACCAACAAGTCTGATTTTTTTGTAATCTATTTTTTTATTTTATAATTTATTTTTTATCGCAATACATTATACCTATCTGTGTAAAATTAAACGTTTAGTTGTATTCTGTTTTGTGTTATGTATTTATCCTATTTATGATTTTTATTGGTTTTGGAGAAGCGTGTTCGTTCGTCCTTGGGCCGGTGTGGTGTGGTTCACGCTCCGTGGTTCATGTCCTCGGTTTGCTGGCAATCTGGCGATCCTTTATTATAATTATGTGAATGACGAGACACTGTATGTATTAACATTTGTAAATTGCACTACATTAACATATATAAAAGTAATTATATAATTAAAATGAAAATTCATTGGTTATGTTTCGTATGTTTCCCAGAAACAATTGTTTTGGCTTTTGTTTAACGTCGTACGCCATTTTATAACTCTTCTCTTTGTGAGATATATTTAAGTTTTATAGTTTGTCGTTTCCTGAAAATATTTAACGATGTCTAGAACTTTTAACCTAATTTTTTAATTAAGCTTTTTTGGGGTATTGTTGTAATGGTGTTAATTTTGTAAAACGAATTACCATTCACATTTGTTGAAATCCTTTGGTGTGTAGTTCCAATCAATGCGTTTTGTTTTTATTATGTTCGCGAAAACGTGGGCAGACATTTTAGGAGTTCGTGGACGTTGTGGATCTTCAAAATCTACGTGGTACAGGCCATATCGTTGTCTGTAAATCAATTATTTTGATTACAATTAAAATTTTGGTGAGTAATTGAGTGAGTAATTATTATATGGCGCCGATGTTTTGCTTATTAATTGAACCAAATTCAACCCTCACATTATCCTTCAATTATTTTATTCACATTTACTAAATATGCTTTTACTGAATTAAATAAATCTTACGTGTATCCCCGACGCCATTCGAAATTATCCATAAAACTCCATGCGGTGTATCCAGTTACATTGCAGTTGCTTTCGTGAATAGCTTTCAGGATTTCTTCTAAGTATTCCTGTAACAGTTAAACAAAAGTTAGTGAATCTTAACATTTTCTATAAAATAGTAAAGTTTTTTATGTAGTTTCTATATTTTTTAAATAAAAAGCTTACATTATAATATTTTACTCGTTCACAATCCTGAAGTGGAGCATGATTTGGATCAGCATAACCATTTTCGGTGATAATAACTTCGGGATTATCATAGGTGTCTTTAATCCATTCCAACGTTTTCCTTAAACCCCAAGGCACAACATACAACCAATCAGCTGCAGAAGGCTCCCAACTGGGATCAGTCAAACCTTTTGTTCCTACATCATAATCATGAGATGGCCTATTTTGAATACTGTTATCATTTGTAACAAGCCTTGACGTGTAATGGTTCAATCCAAAGAAATCATAGGAACCGCGAATCATGTCGATTTCTTCTTGGGTGAATGACGGAAGTCTGGACCTGGTGAAACCTTCTTCTTTGCTGAATTTATCAACACGTTCACGAAGAATTGAAGGATAATCACCGGTTTTCGAGAAAATGGCGTTTGCGTACCATCCAAACTATATTAAAAAAATTTAAGGTTAAGTTCTAACCAATTAACTACGAATTCTTTTTTAAGTATTTGAGGTTAGATAAAACTTACATTCATTGTATTTCCACGCTCAGCAGCTTCCTTATCTTCGGCCGAATCAGTTAAAGGTTCATTCCATTGATTATCAATAGTAATACCAACTCTACCACCTTGTTTAGCTTTGAACACATCTTGGTACATCCTATAAGTCCTACCATGAGCAATCAACAAAGTATGCGTACACCAATACCCTCCCATCTCTTTGCTATTTTTTCCAGGTGCCATTTCTCCAATCGCATAACCCTGCTGGCAAATCTGATTGGGTTCATTGAAAGTAATCCATTCCTTAACCCGATCTCCAAATGAATCAAACACAACCCTAGCATAATCAACAAAGAAGTCAGCCATTCGTGGATTAGGCCAGCCACCTAACTCTTCAAGGTTTTGTGGCGTGTCCCAATGAAACATGGTAACAACTGGTGTGATACCATTAGCAATCAATTCGTTGATTACTTCATTATAGTACCTCACACCATCGGGATTAACTTGATTTGCAAAACCTCGAGGTAATAAACGCGACCACGATAATGAAAATCGATAAAAGTTAACTCCCAGATCCTTTAACAGTTTCACATCCTGCACTGTTTTATGGTAGGCATCACAAGCGATATCACCAGTGCTAGCGTCATCTATATACGGTGGGATTTGGTGTGTAATGGCGTCCCAGACATTTGGTCCTTTTCCGCTAGTGTTCCAAGCGCCCTCTATCTGGTAGGATGCGGTTGCAACACCAAATTGGAAGTTATCCGGAAAGACATAACCTAATTCCTTTGTAGCTATGACACTAAACAAAGATAACAAAACAATCGAAATATTAGATGTTGTCGTGTGGCTTTGTTTGTTTTGTATGAACATAACCTACGTTTTTGCAACAAGTGCACATACTACAAATAATATAACACGTTTCATTTCTAACAACTTATTACTTATTACACTGATTAACAACTAATGAATAAGTAAACAGTATTCAGGTCGCACTTTATTTATACTTTGACAGTGTGATACGATCTACTAAATGTTATCATGCACTTTGCGCATAAAACGATCTAAACTTAAAATTTCAAACTTCAAACTCAAGTGTTATGGGTATAATAGGCAACAATAACTTTAAGTGATAATTTTATCATTGTCTATTATGTTAATCGTGATTTTTTTTATTGTCCGTGTTTTGTTGTTAACTGGTTATCTGATTAAGACTAATTTGCGCTTGGGTTGTACGTTCGCAGTTAAGCGACTAAAAATAAACTGCGTAAATAGGAAAATTAACCAAATGACCTTGGACGATATTTGAAAAACCTACACCAAGTCATAACACATAATTCACATTCTACATAATGAGTTAATTTAGGCAATAATGAGTTAGTGCACCTTGAACTTAACGCTTTCTTATCGTTTTACTAATACTTACATGTAAAGTAATTGATTTGACAATTTATCACTACTTTAAAAAAATAGTTATAAACTACAAATTCATTATAAAAAGGTTAATTATGGCTGTAACTAATATACATTACATTATATGGATTTGAAGTTTTGTTATATTGTAAATGTTGATAAGGATTTGCACTTAAACAACTTAAAACATATATTATGTCCTGATTATTATCGGATCATTTTTGTAAACTTGTCCTGCATGAAGTGCTAGTGCCTGTGTAAAGTTTTTTGTGGGAAGTAAATACTCGAAGAATCAGCAATGTTTTTTGCTCATGGTTTGTGAGTACTTGTGTGTGATGTGTACAAATAGAGTACTTGAACTAATCACTTAGCCTATAATCCTGGAGCAGGACCGGCCGTAATATTACACAAGAATTTGTTTCATAAATTCAAATAAAAAACAAACGCTTTTAACAAAACTACACTTTTTTACAAAAATTGACAGAATGACATGTTTTCACAAAATAACAGGCAGAATTTTAAACATTCTAAATACAGGTTATAAAAAATAGTCCATAGTGGCCCTCTAGGCGGATATTACGAAAAGTAACTTACTTCAAGGTCAGCTGTAGTAGTTTCACCTCTATGATTATAACCTACAATAATTTGTGACGTTATCTTTAAAACAAATATATTGACATAAAGCATTTAATCTCCCAACTTATAAATTACGAGTAAGTGATAAAATCATAAACTCACAAATAACTAAAAAAGGTAAACGTTATTATATTGTACCTTCATTTATTATTTGTTAAATTGTTGTGTTTGCCGTAAGCAATAATAAGTTATAAATAAATTATCCGGTGTGTAATGACACACTAATCTTATTAGCTCCGAAAGGTTAAGACTGGTCGCAAACGAAAGACATTGAAACAAGTATTTCACACATCGCATCCCAATTTAACACATTGATTAATGATTTTTTATACGTACATTGACATTGTGTTGTTTTTTTTTCTAAGATAAAATTTAACTGCAGTGTAAAGTTTTGCTTCTCTCTATCTAACCGGTACCGGTGATTGTAGTAAATCCGATTGTGATTGTATTTGTTCAGTTAGTTTCCGCATTTCCATATATTTACGGTATTTACTCGCTCATACCATGAGTCGACAACTGCAAACCACTGTAGACATCTTCATTACTACCATTCCTTGTCGCTAGACACAGTCGATCAGTTCAATCGTTTGAGTCTACAAGTTATCATTGCGATCAAACTGATTTGTACATCAACAATTTTAAGTTTAAATTCTGTGTTTTATGTTTTAAAGAAAATGTTTATATCAATAAATAAAGTATTGCTGATTGTTATTTTAAAATTTATGGTAAGTTTTTTTTTGTTTTAATCGTTAGGTAAATCATGATATAACTGTTTAGGTAAACGTGTGCATTAATTTGTTTTAGATAATGTCATCAGTTCGTGCATCAAATGAAACTGTCTTTTCTGATGATAAAGTTTTATTTTATACTAACAAAGTCGTTGAGAAAATTTACGTACCTGTTGCCAAATATCCGTTATTGACCTGGATTGAAATTCAAGATGGCCGATATCCTAATGTAAGTTTATTTATAAAAAATTTATATTATCTTACGTATGAAAAATGTAAAAATGGTTTTTTCATTCTGAACTTTCCTCTTTTCTTTTCATTGTTTCCCTTTTCTTAAGTTTCTCCCTTTTCTCCTTTCCTCCTTTTTTCCTTTCCTCCTTTCTTTCTTTCCTCCTGTCCTCCTTTCCTCCTTTTCTCCTTTCCTTCTTAATTTTTATGAATAGTAAAGTAAAATTGCATACATTCTCATTATTTTAATTATTATTTGACAGTTTGATTAATTAATTCTTTTCTACACAATGTATTCTTTATAACTAGAGCAAAGCAGTCAAAAAGGAAGTACAAATCGGACAACCAATTTCAATAGTAATTCACGTCGAAGATCGAAGTCGACTGTATGATGTGATTGTAAGTGATTGTAATGCTTTCAATGAGGAGAAAGACGATAGGAAAAGTGTGCAAATCTACCCCGGAAGTACTGATCTTCATAAGTATGTTTCATTTGTTCGTTATGTTGTATTGTGGACTTGTCTATTATCTAATAATTTCAATTGAATGAATATTAGTTTTGTTATTTAATTTTTTTGTATTGTAGACAAAAAATGTTGTCGTGGACTAAAGAAAAAGACGAAAACGGAAATGTTATTTTGTATGCAACGTTTCCTGCTTTTAAGTTACCGGACAGGAAAACATTAAACATTACATGTAATCTTGAGGTAAGTACATACCTAAATAATAGTAGCATGTCGGAAACTTTTGTTTTGAAGTTAAAATGAAAAAAATGACGTTTCCTAAAAAAAATGAATAACTTCTTAAAATACATGAAGAAATTACTGAAAATTCCTTGGTGACTTACATACTTACCAACAATAATTATTATAATTATTAAATATTTTTTTCTTTGTTTTAGATTTGCTACAACGAATGCCATCGATAAAGAATTGTTTAAAATTGAACAAAACCGTACTATTTATCATAATAAATAAAATTTTTTTACAAATAATTATTTTTTTAATATAATTAATTTATAATTTTTCTATTACATCTAATATATATACATTTATACTTTTTTTCAAACCCAACCTTTCCAAATACTCTCTCAGACGCTATATTCCCATCATGAACTGTCCCGATTGGATGGTCGCCATTTTGAGCCACTACTTTAGCTGTTATCCGCGTAAGCGCTGCTCCAAACCCATTTTTAAAATAACCGTCCCTTGTTTGTAAAACCCCTAATTGACCCATAACGTTTACTAATAACCAAGACACAAGTTTATTGGTTTCCTTCTCGTAAATTCCATATCCACCATTCATCTTAATAAAAATACGTAAATATTCCAAGGAAGTGGGATATCGTGGCGGCCATACTGAATTGATAATCTCTGCATCTTCTGGTTTTACAGGTGCTAGGTAAAAGCCCTCATGTTCAAATCTATATTTAATAAAAAAATAAATAAATAAATACTTTATTAACTAACCAAAAACAACCATCAAATAAGGACAATAATGACAAAGTAGTTTTAGGGTAATCTTTAAAAAAACCTACATATTTGATAATTTATTTGCGTTGTTTTCTGGAATTTGCCATAAATGTGTTACTGATGCAACCCCCACAGAAACTTGAGCATCACTTAGTGCTTGAAATATTATTGGTTTAAATTTTTCATGCGTTGCATAAAATAATATTTCATTATCGAACCAGTTTATCAATTTGGTTTGCGACAATCCTTTATGGAGTTTCTTACCCGTATCGTCCAAGGAATGTAAAATAATATCATAGCATGAGAACTGAAACAAAAGTATTTTTTATTTCAACATTTAAAGTTCAGAAATTATAATTCTAAAATTGTTCAATGCTTGGTTGCATTATGAAGAACTGACTGTATAAATCAATGTTAACAATGGCCTTGAAATGCTTACTTTTGTTTGTACTTTGTTTTGGTTCGCAACGTTCGCAACTGTGGTTCGCAACATAACCTATTTATTTTTATTTTTACAACACAATTCGAAACACTAATAATACGTTAAGTGTAGTATTACAAATAAACTAATAATTAATACTTCTGTTAATAACACTGACATTGACTTGGTATTGTAATTAATATAATTAACAAATAACTTACAGTTAACAGTGCAATGAAAGTACCATCGGTGTTCCAATCGCCTTCCACTGAAAATATAGTGATATATTCTGGATGAGTTTGTCTCCATTTTAAAGTTGTCTTCAGAAAACTGAAGATGTGAGGAAAATCGTCTTTGTAAGTCGCGTAAAAGTTTTTTAATTCGTTTATTTCTGCTGTTTCCAATTTAATTAAAACGTCGTTGTTTTGCACCATTTTTTTGCTTTGGGAATTCGTGATATTCTGTTATTAATGTTCTATTAACTGTTAATTTGTTGTGTTGTATTGAAATTTAATTGAGTAGTCGAAGCAATGGTTTGCTTTAATACTAGTATGTCATTGCTTTGAGTTTTTAATTACACTTTACACACATCATCACATGATGTTGTTTCATTGAATCAGCTTGTATGTGTTGGTGGGAGAAAATAAATTAACTTCAATAATCATGTAGTGCTTACGGTTAAACATATTGTAATAGACTTCAAGTTAATGATAATATTATTTTTGATAAGGTTATCTCGTAAGTGTTGAATGTCACGTTTTAAAACAAAAGGTTTTACAAGCTGATATCTTGTTTTATATTAACAACTGTATATTGTATTTGAATATTTGAACACAAATGATTTACGACTCTTTTCTGTTTTATATCAAATGTTCTTCTGTTTACTTGGCTAACGACCAATTCTACATTCTACAAATATTGCAAATTTAGTTTTTGTTAAGAGCAATACAAGTAATACACATTTTTGAAACTAAATAGTTTATTTTGTCTATTAATACAAAATACCAACAGTAATAATAATTTTGTGCCCACTAAAAATGGAATACTTTTACTTATTATTTTGATAATTCATTGCGTTTCATTGCTAACGTATTAGCAGTTGCCAGAAGAACATATCAAATGCGTTCTTTTCGAATACATTTATCTTCTCTTTAAATTTGAGTTGCGTTTTATAATTTAGTTGATGTTATTTAAAAAGTATTTTATTTTAGTTCACTTTGAAAAATTTTTGAATAACAACATTACGCCGTAAGTATTTTGAAAAGTACTGGTTTTTCATTGTTTATATACTGTCTTTACTGTAGTAATAATAATAACAATATTAAATATTTAATTTTAAAAACGTACTTTTATTGTATGCAACCAAACATACGATATAAATGTGTACACTAGATTCTAGAACGTACTTTTATCAATTTATTTCAATGAGCACTCTGATTAGCAAGTTGGCGTAGTGGTTAGCGTGCTGGGTTTCGGTGCGGAACTAATAAATTATTGATCAAAGCCCTGAAGCGATTTTTAAAAAGAGGGACTCTAAAGAAAAAATGTTTTCAGCCAGAAAACAGATCGCATTAAGAGGCGGCTTTGTGGCCTACCAAAAAAAGTTCCCAGGTTGGTGGCGGCAGGCAGAGGTGTTCTAGACGAGCGCGCGCGCTTTGCTCTCCTGAGCGATGAGAGATTTGAGAAAAATTTGTTGTTAATATAGATTGCAGGTTTGACTGAGACCCGTCGGAACGATTTGAGATAATAATTATTGTATATAAGCAGAGCAATGGCCAAATTAAACAAGCGTCGCCAGGTAGTCAATTCGAAAATTCTGAAGCCGAACGTAGCTGTCGTTGCTCCATTATCTAAGCCTGAGCCTGAGCCTATGGAATGTGATTCGGATCCAGCGTACGATGATAAAATGGAGGTAGATGATCATCATATAAGCCAAGCAACAGCAAGCCTGCCTGAGCCTATGGATTGGGAATCGTCTTATACAGACAGACGACAGATAATGGTGATAACGACTATTACAGTTATCATCTACTGATCCAAAGTAAACTGTTCATGATAATCTGTTAATAATTTTTTTCTATTCAGCAACGGTAGTACGTTTATCAAAAAGTGAACCGAACTGGTGTTTCGGCTGAAAACGAAACTCGGCGGATGATAGCGGTAGTCATCGCCGCTATCAGTCGTCTGTTTGAATACGACGATTTCCAATTCATAGTTACAGGTAGGCTTCTTGCTCTGCTTATATGTTCATCTATACCCATTTTATCATCGTATGATTCTCATGGCGCTGTCTTATTATATTAACTAGAGTATTAACAACAATTATTTTTTCAAATCTCTCAGATTTACTATGTATGTTCTATATTAACACACTTTGAGCGGGAGCGTCTATACCGGCGGATTGTTCGCAACGGAAAAGAACGCCATTTTCTAGTGTTGCGTTGGCAACACCAATCACCAAATTTCGTAGCACATCGCGTGGTGCGTAATTCAAACTAAGGACTCATTCTTACTTATGCCAGTGTATATTTTTCTGTTTCTGTCGCAATTCATTAGTTATCGTAAGAATTGCACGGACTTGTCTATTAGCCAGCAAGGAATTTTCGTTTTATCCAACTTGATATTGATTTTGATTAGTTGAAGCATTTCTATATCTATATCAGTTTGTGTTTTGAGGTTAGGGCCCAATACATAGTTGAATTTTTAGCGTTAGTCTATTTTGTATTAACAAAAATTATAAAATTTAAAAAGGTTGTCTGTATGCTATATTTTTTTATTAATGTTTACAACTTTACAAAATTATTTCATTATATCAACAAATTACCTTTTATATCATAAAAATTACTACAGTAATAGTTATGTATTTCTATCTAAATCGCTTAAACATTGCGATTATCATCATCTTTTATAGTCATCTCAAGTTTGCTTCAAAACCTTAGAAAATTGTGCACACCTAGGAATGGATGCAGTATCAATAATATGACGATAAGCTATTGCTGACTGTTTTGGTGTACGAGTTCTTTGTGGGTCGTTAAAATCGACATAAAACATTCCAAAGCGTTTTCTACAACAAACAAATATTAACAATTATTTTTAAATCAATAGAAAGTCAACTGTTCCAATATAATTTATAAATAAGATTTAATCTTATTTTAAAAAGTAGGCATTATAATATCTGCTTACGTATAGCCATCTGACCATTCAAAATTATCCATAAAAGACCAAGCTGTGTATCGCTGTACATTACATTTATTAACTTTAATAGCATCCAAAATAGCTTTTAAATAAGTCTAGAAACAAAATCAATTACTAACTTTACCAAATGTTCTAAACAAAAATCACGATGTGACTTACTGTAACGTAGATAATTCTTTCTACATCTTGAGTTTTCTCCGTAGCAAGACCACTGTAACCATTTTCAGTAATGTAAACCACTGGATTGTTGTAAGTATCTTTAATATAAACCAACAAAGCTTGCATGCCTTCCGGTACCATTTTAAATGAGTCTCTTGATGTTGATTTCCATTTTGGATCATAAGATAATGTAACACCTCTATCATCTATATAACTAGGTCCAACCGACTTTGTTTTTGCAAGGGATACTAATGAACTAGTATAATGGTTGATGCCCATAAAATCAGCGCTACCTTTTAGCAAGTTTATCTCACTTAATGTAAAACGAGGCAAGCGTGATTGTTTATAACCTTGCTGTTTACTTTTAGTATCAATCATTTCTCGGAGTTTAGGTGGATAGTCTCCAATATTTGAAAATATAGGATGTAGCAACCAGTCAACCTTAAAGTTATATTAAAAATTAATGATTACATCTGTGGTGTACGTGACTAGACCACAATCTTAATTTTTGAGTTTAGTGAATGTTACTGATTTTGTGTTTCTTGTCTTATGCGTCACCCCGTCACCCTAATTCTTACGAGCGCTAAATCGCAGGTGGCCTACGTGATGCATGT
>JARJDS010002005.1:0-18428 GCA_030264155.1 Atheta pasadenae
CGGCAGTGCACAAGCACGGCGAAGCTGACCATGACCATGATCATGACCACGACGACCACGACGATGAAACCACATCCCCAGTGGTCGCCAAAGCCGTCGCAATGGGTATCCTGTTCCTTACATCATTCATCCTCGGATGTTTACCGATAAAACTATCAAAATGGTTCAAATGGGACGCAAATCCAAAAGGCAACAAAGTCGTACAAATGTTACTCTGCTTCGGCGGTGGTGTGTTGCTATGCACCACATTCCTGCATCTACTTCCGGAAGTTAGCGAACATGTGGCCGAATTACAAGAACAAGGACACATTGGTAACATGCGAATGCATTTCGCTGAATTTCTAATGTGCGTTGGGTTCTTCACCATGTTCTTCGTCGAAGAACTAGTCCATTATTATTTGCACCAGAGGGAGAAGTCTGTTACAATGGGTGCGTTGAGAAGATCGCTGTCAATTCGACGAGGAGACCACACAGTGTCAACCACTGAGTTGGTGAAGAACATGGAGGAGACTAAATCGAATCCTTTAAGTTTTCAAAGCAGTACGACAACGATTAATGGTGAACTTAACCACAATCATACACAACATAACCAACACAACCAACATAATGGTAATGGGCACGCGCATCACCACCATCATCATGCGAGTGAACATGCAGGTCACAGTCATATGATTCTTGACGCTGAAGATTCAATCGTTAAAAGCATTAGAGGATTATTGGTTGTGTTGGCGTTGTCCATACACGAGCTGTTTGAAGGCTTGGCGGTGGGTTTGGAGTCTTCCGCCTCCAATGTGTGGTACATGTTTGGGGCGGTGAGCGCGCACAAACTGGTGATAGCGTTCTGCATTGGGGTGGAATTAGTCTCAACGAAAACAAGAACTCTATTGATTATGATCTACGTCTTTACGTTTGCTGTTGTCAGCCCGATGGGGATTGGGATTGGGATTGGTATCAGTGACGCGGAGAATGTGTCAACTACAATTGCATCTGTGATACTTCAAGGACTTGCTTCAGGCACTTTGCTCTACGTGGTTTTCTTCGAGATTCTTCAAAGTGACCGCAAGGGTGGAATCAAACAATTTTTCTCCATTTTGACTGGATTCATTCTTATGTTAACTGCTACTATTTTAGGTAAGTTATTTTTTATTATTTAACATTTACATAATAATTACGACCAATCAGAGTGTAGTTCTTTGTCGGGTAACAAGCGCGCATGCGCAAACTACTTATGCATCGCGACGTAATATTCGAACTTTGTAATTGGCGCATAAATTACTATAATAAGTCCAACATATTGAATGAATACTTGTTTTTAAATGTCACTTACTCATCATGGCTAATTACCAACGCGGTTACTCAACGTAATACGCAAATCGTTAACAAGATTATGATCATTAAACGTTTCCAGTCAATATTTACAATTTACATACGAAACTACGTACTTACGTGAGAGAAAAATGTGAAAAATATGGCGCGATTCAGGTAGTAATTGAAATTACCAACACACCACCATGGTAACGTCTAATGCACATAAATAATCAAGACGTGCGTGGCCATTAAGAATTCTTCTGGGTTTGATTCGCAACTGAATAGAATTCTAGTCGTTTGGTAAAAGAACGGTTTGTTGTGTCAACGAACAGAGTTTGGTCACTTGAATAGGAGGCTAGACTTCCTTATTGTGCGTTTTGGTTTTTAAAGAGTTCCTTGTCGTGTTGGACAACGAAACGCAATGCGTAACTTGATATGACGCTTTGGTACGTTTGGTAAATACTAATTCGCGTGTGTTGTTTAGTGAAATTAACAAAAAATAGGATTAATTTAATTCAAGTTAAAAAAGTTAGGTTAATTGTTTTCGGCGAATCACATTTTGTTTTTTTGATGTTTAATGATTTAATGTACATTTGGTTGCCTATAGTGATTTTAAATTAACTGCTTAAATCATAGTTTTTTTTTGTATAGTTATTTTGTGAATGAATTTTAAATCAAAATTAATCGATTTAAATTGTGTTTGGTTATTATTATTTTTTAATTTAATTTTATGTGCTTAATGAGTACACTAGACTATGTTAATGTTGCAATATAAACACAATTGTACATTGCACGTGTAGGAAAAAATTAATATGCTCATTGACTCGCGTGCTGCACGTGCATCTGGAGGTATTTTTTTTGTATTCATTTAAATTATTTGATGGTTTGTTTGCGTTTTAAGTATATAAACTATTGATTTTCAAAACAATCTACGCGCCAATAAAACAAAACTGTTTTGTTTTGTGATTTGTTTCAAACTGTGAATTCATCAAATAAAAAACAAAACAATTGAATTTTATATCTGCACTGTTAAATATCAAATAATCTCTGAGAAACTTGTAAAAAATAGTCAACTGTTTATTTCTTTATTTATTTATTTGATTCGTGTCTGTCTAAGTCTAAATCAATTAAAGCATAAAAATATTGCATCGATTTGTAATTGCAACACCAGCCAATAATAGTGAACATGTAAACAATCAAGTGTCTGCATACTGAACGGTTGATACTAATCAGGTCACTAATATGTTCGAAATACTTAATAACAAACCAACCGCAAATTGGACGCGAATTATGACATGCAAATCAGGCGAGTAGGTACGTACATACACGACGCCGGACGTGGTACACATTCGCGTCATATTGTTTTGCGCACTGACAACACACAACAAAAAAACTATCGACATCGCTGGTTTCTCTCTCATTCTCCGTTAAATTTCGAACGCCATTCTGACAATTTTAACTTCAAAAGTTTAATGCTTAGATTAAAATTTTGCGCACGTATTCTTTTTCTACGTACTACGACGAACAAGTGAAACAATGTCCACGCATTTATTTCTTAAAGAAAAAAAACGCGCTTGGTTGTGTAGTGGAAATATAAATGAATTAATACACATGATACGCAAGACACATGAGTTATTTGGGTCTTTGACCCGTTCAGCGATTTTACATACGACAACGGTCAGTTTCGCATACTTATAACTTATAAGAATTGGAATGTTTTTTTTTTTTAAATAAGAAAATTCTATATGGATGTCTAGTTGGAATTTTTTGGTAGTTTGGCAATTTATTTTTCCATTATAATATTATGGAAAATTCAGAATTTTTTAAAATTTTTCTTTAAATTTAGAAACATGAGGATGGGTACGGTTGAAACACTCAGAATTGTACCGGAATTACTTAAGCGTGGAATTACATAGTGGACACATGAATATAATAGTTATTTTTCTTGTGAAAAAATAAAATTTTGCAATAAACTGAAGACTTTTCTTCTTTTTTTAGTTAAAAAACTTAACGTTTAAGTTTAAACTTAAATTTCTCATTGATTTGTATCAATCAATCAATAAAAACACGAAATTTTCATGTAGATTAAGTGGACATTAATGACTTTCAATAATTTTAATTGTTTTATCACAAAACAATTATTAACTTGAATTAAACCAACATTTGTGTATTTGTTTATTTTCTGTGAATTATCATAGCGTTTTTCCCAAGAAATAAATCCGAAAGTGTTACTCAGAACGTCGCTCTTGACTCATCAATATAATCACACACTTAAGTCAATTCCAGTTTACTTAAAGCGCTTAAAGTCCTTAATAACCTCGAAGTGATTTCTTTTCTTTTTCTTTTTATTGCGGCTATATTACTACTCACGACTTACGACATTTGTGGTTATGCGGTAAAATACTTTTTTTTTAACTCAAGTTACTCGTACAAGTGTTATGTAAACACTTAACAAATGTCAATAATCATCTTCTTATGATGAACAAGGTGAACAATAAAACTAACAACCTTTAGGAAAAACACCATTCGTCTTATTTTGTTTGTATCATCACGACTTTTGGTTTCATTTGTTTTTGTCTGCACGAAACACGACGAATTTGAATTTTATTCAATGTTACCCAACAATTTCATTGTTTAAAATTTAAAATCACCCAAAGCAGACATTAAAAAGTTAAGTGTTAAGTTAACTTTGAAAGTAAATAAAATTCCTTAATTTAATCGTTTGATCTTATCATTCATTTATTCAACGTACATCATCAATTAAGTAGCAACAATATTATAAAATAAACAATTTATCGCTTTGAGTAATTATGTTATTATGTATTTATGCGGGTAATGATGATTTAAGATGAGTTAAGATGCATTTTATGTACCTACAAGTAAAGTCAAGGATAGTCAAGGATAAAAATCATGAGTTTATCAACGGTGGCACTGAAAAAAATAACAAAACAATGTACACAATTATGTTGAAAGAAAACAAAACAATGTTTAGTTTTTGTTTTGTTTGGTTTTGTTTTGAGATTAAATGTGAAACAAAAATTATAATAAAAAAACAAACGACATACAATGCGAAAATAACAAATTACAATTTAAAGTTTGAGGTGTAAAAACATTTTTAGCTGTCAACAAAAACAGGAAATGAGCATTATTTTATTAGTTTAAATTTATGTATAAAGTTTAAAGTTTTGTTAAACAAAAAAAACTTTGTATTGTAGTCTGTTTGTTAACGAATTTTATAAAAAATGTTGATGCAATTGCAATTTCAAATGCAAATATTCACTATAACTTGATGTTTAATGATTAATTGTTGTTTAAACTTTAAATGTAGCCGTGTAATTAAAATCTATTAATACTTGTTTTGCAAACGTGCTGGTCTTTGGTGTCTTGTCGATTCAAAATTGGTCGTCTACGTGGAAATTACCAATATGCGGTTATTTTTCATTTAAATGCACAAGGTTATAAGTTTTATTTGCTTACGAATATAAACAAACTAATTAAATTTAACGCGCAATTTTCTCAACTAGTTGAAATAATGTGAAAAATAAATGAATAAACTAAATCGAAAATATGTGCGGTGTAATAAATCACCTGCTACATTTCCACAGCGCGGAAAAGTCACGTTTTCTTCCGCCAACAAATTGATTGGAACGAACGCCTCGTTTTGAAACAATGGAAATGAGTGGAAAGAATAAATTGCTTCACATTGTATTTTAAATTGAATCATTATCAGGTTTCAGGTGCATTTAATTTTAATAGTAATAATAATTTAAATTTAATTTTAAATTACTAGTTACTTTTGTTTAAATGAATCACATTTTTGTTTTTGTTTATTTATCGTGCTTGTCACCATGAAAATGAAATAATGGTGGTGATAATAAATAAATAGTTTTTGTTTTTTGATTAATTTTATTCAGTTTTTCTGTTGTTTTTGCTTTGTTTTTGTTTTGGGGGTTTCTTTTGTTTTCTCTTTTGACTCATCACAACATTTTTAGTTATATAGGTCATAATTTATTATTTAGTTGAATTGTTTCATGATTTCATCCATTGTTAATGCGTGCAAATACGACATAATTGTATGGTACTTATTTATATTTAGGTCAAGAACCACAAACAATTGTTGCACGTTGACAGTTGCGGTTTGTGGTCAAAGTTTGACACTTGCAAAAGTACAATGAAAGCACATCAACATAAAACCGCAATAAATTTTTGAAAATTATGTTTTGAATACACAAAACTAAAGACTTAAGTAATACAAAGCGGAGCACAACGAGTAAAGATCAAAGATTTAATTAGTCATAACTTAAATTCGATATAAAAAATCTTTGTTTTAAATATTAACATTTAAGGTGTGTTGTTGTGATTTGCAATGGATAATGCGCCCGTACGTCAATCATTCTTTAGATTTAAATTGCAAATAATGAATGATATCCTTTGCGTGGTTGTATCACGCGTCTAGCGACAATAAACGCTTAAGAAATGTTGCAGTAGGACAGCAGAAGAAGTGAATGTATGTCAAGTTCATTGTTTAATAGAAATATAAGTAAGTAATTGATCTTTATGTCCTTGTAATTTATTATAATTACATTACAATGTATTATTTCGTATTATTTTACATCAGAACGAATAGGGAACTAAATTTAATTTATTGAATGTTTTAATATTATCTATAGGCAACACATTATACACAAGCGTTGAATATTTGCAACTTAACTATAATTGTGTGCAGTTGTTAATGTGTAACTTAATTAATTAGAATCATTAGTTAATAAAAAATTATAATACAAGTTGTTAAAGTGGTAGGGTACCAATGAATGACAAACATTTGCACATAATTTTTTTAATTTGGTGAAATTATCAGAATCGTCTTCCAGAATAAATCAAGACAAAATAATTACTCCTTCTTGAATTCGTTTATTAAATTTAAATTCGTTTATAAATTGTTTAATAGGCGTGCCTGTTATCTTAATGCAAGTAACGCCTAAAACTCGAAAACTCGAAAACTTCTAAAACTTTCGCAAGTTTCTCTTCAATTCACGATCTTGGAATCATTGTTGGATCAATTTAGAAACTCTGCTTACATGTGTAATAACTGGAATTGCAAATAGTTTGAAATTATTACAATTTAATAAAATATTTTTTTTAATTTTGTCAAATTTCTGTTTAAAATGGCGCCAAAATACCATTTTGAAAAATGCATGTTACACTTTAACATTAAATATTTTAATTTCGGTAATTGTTTTTTAATTTTTAAACAAACAGTATTTTATAACGAGATATTATTGGATTTTATACGAAATTTGGTTGTTGTAATTTACAAAATGGCGGAGTTATTGGCAAACAAAGGCGTAATAACACATTTTATCAGATTTTCCACGTTTATTTACACTTTAACCTTAAATGATTTAAGTCCTGGCTACATTTTTCATATTTTTAGGTAATAATTAAATAAAATGACTTATTTTCTATATTGTTATAAAGTTCGGTAAAGTTTGCAAACAAAATGGCGGAGTTATAGACAAAACTTTACGGTCATTTCTAAAAACTTAAATTTCAAATCGTACTAAAAAATAAATCATCACAATTACAATTGCAGTATTTATTTTTTGTAGTTGTTGTAATTTTTGTAATTTATAATTACGTATTTCCACATAAATCATTACGTTTCTAATTAACAATTACCAATGTTCGTTAGAACGAACGTAAAGCAAAGTAAAGTAATGTTTTATTAACACTATTAGTTAGAACGCAAGAAATGTGCATAATATGCATAACAATTAAACAATTGCTGTGTACTTACACATTGATCGATAGAGTAAGAGATTGTGACAACTCACTCTGCATACGAAATTCATAATGCATTACTAAATGACGAAAATGTATGCAGTTGAATTTGTAAGCCAATCAGACATCAAGTTGTTATAGATTTATAACCTGACTGTTACAAAAATGTTAATTCAATTCAAGTATTTGAGGTTATGAAATTGAGATTTAGAACACTTACATTATACAAACTTACAGTTAGTTCACCTAAGTTTTACTAAAATTTTGTTAATAAATTTTGTAGATTTTATGTTTAAATTCATTATATTTAACAATTTTAACTTTTACACTTTGTATTTAAACATTTATGTCCGTAGAATGTTAATAACTTATTTAAAACTGTTGTGACATGCATACATGATGTGTTAATGCATCAATCAATCAATAAATCTAGGTGTATGTAATAACAAAATGTGCAATAAAAATCTAAAATTTAAAAAATGTTTTCAAAATAAATGAACGCGGATATTTTTTCATGTTTATTTTGTTTTGTTTCATTTGTTTTGTACCAACATGGCGGAACAAAACAATCGAACAAATGCAATGTTACATTGTTATTGCATGTAACTTGCATTTGTTTTGTTTCATAATCCAGGAACGTGGAATATCAAAAGTTTAAAGCGTGAATCAGACTTAAAACAAAACACGCTAAACTCAACGAAATGAAGCAATATAGTAATGAACTTTTATTTTTGTTTATTTTCCTTCGTGCATTCGTTTGTGACGTGTTTTATAGTTTTATCATTGATTAGCACTTTTCGCAATTATGCTTCATGCTTGGCGTGATTGCAAACGAAGGAAGTTGGCGCTTCAGGTGCACTTTACTTGTTCACTTGTTTTATGTACGTACTTGTTGTTATTGCTTTATGTTGTTGCCAACAATAAGCAGTTTAATATGGTTAATTAAGTGCGTGAGTAATTAATTACTGGTACTTGCATTTTTTTGCTATGATTTCAAATTGTTATACTTTCGCTTGGTAACCGCAGCAATATTTTCGATTATTTGCAACATTATTTGGTAATTTTATTGTTTAATTAAATATTTGCTAAATTTGTGTGGTATTGTCACAATTTATTACAAATTCTTTATTTGTTTGATAAACACATAAAGTTTTGTTTGCTTTTTATTAATTATAAATTATAGTATTGTTCTTGTTGATGATTTATTGTACTTTGTTTTTACTTGTAAGTGTGTAAGCATGTGTAAGTTAATGTCATTAACAATCCAGCCATTAATTAAACATCAAACAGATAAACATTGTATTGTATTGTTGGATTTGGTTAATTCCGGAGTTGGTTTTTTTTTTATAAGAATCAAGTGTAAATGCGATTGGATAACATTCGTGCAGCACTTGCGCACATTGTAAGTAATTGTGTGATCGTAATTGAACTTTTAACTCTTTCACTCGACACCACTGTGAAGGTTTTAGATTGTCTTTGCATTATTCATTATTTATAGAGAGTACGGTGTCGTGCATTCAATAATATTCTATTTATGCGAGTTCTTTGTTTGATTTGTTTTCCAATAAACGCTTGAGTTTTAGGTTAGGTATGATATTTTATACTTTGGTATAAAATTAGGTTAGGTTTGGAATCAAAATGACTGAGTTATAGATGCTACATGATGGGAACACACGCATTACATTTTATTGATACACTTTAACTTTAAATATGTACATGTTTGTTTTTGTTTTGAACTTTATAAAATGACAGTTTATTTAAATAGGTTATTGTTTATTTTATTACAAAATTTTTTAAAAATTACACTAAAAATGGCGGAGTTATAGACATAAAACGCAGATAATAACACATTTTACATTGTTTTGGTTACTTATAACCTTAAATATCTAAATTCACGACTTACCTTTAAATGTTTTGAAGTAAAAATTTGAAGTAATAGTTTATTCTCTGTTTTTATTTAAAATGCTGTAAAATTTAGAATCAAAATGGCGGAGTTATAGACGTAAAATGGCACTAAAACACATATTACAAGTTTTTGGTGCATTTTGACCTTAATTATTTACATTTTTGCTTTTATTTTTTACTTTATAAAATGATAGGTTATTGTTTACTTCCTTTAAAAATTTCGTAAAGATTGCACTCAAAATGGCGGAGTTATGGACACAAAATAAAGTTGTAACACGTTCACTAACTAAAAAAAATATTGATTTGCACTTTAACCTTAAATATTTCAACAAATATTTAAACTTTAAAAATTGCTAAACACTAATCTAATAGAACAACACATCCTTAACACTAATGCAAAATTTGGTTATATTTACAAACTAAATGGCGGAGTTATATCCACAAATGTGCTAGTTGTGAGGTTACAAAACTTTAAAACCAAAATGATGACAATACACCACATACTTGAGATGTAAACATGTAAACAATAAACGTGCTCATCTCAAACTGTATGTTTGCGTAGTTTTGATTGTTGTTCAATTGTAAAAAGTAAAAATGTATTTCTTAATCATGAATGATAATTTTGAGACAATTTGTAACAATATTAAACACTTGGGATAACAATACAAGCACACAATAATCATAAATAAACACAAAGTAATTGATAATGACAATAATATGCGCCGCCATACGCGCGTTGGCAAACAGCCAACTCCTCGGCTTGCTTGCTGGTGCCGCCGCACATGGCATTCAGTAGCAGTGTCGGCGGTGTGTTGCAAGTGACTTATCATCATCATCATCAACGCTAAGTTTGACTTGGAATCGAATTTCGAGCGCTTCCAATCCAATCGGAACCCGATTCGACGCACAATAACCACTTGTGAAAAGAAACAATTAAAACCTGCCACTAATCATCAAAGTAACGGCGTGTAAACGCGCATTAAACGCTTATAAAGCGTGCAAAGAAATTTCGCCGACTGACACACACCACGTTACTCTTTACATAAATACGTTGAATCCACCAGACTCGTCGTGGACTCTGTCGCTGACATCATCTTCGGAACAGGAGGCGCGCCGCGGCGCTTTCTCGGTGCCCTCATGCCTTCCTTCGGTCAGTGTGTTCTTCGATCTCTTCGGATCAAGAGTGCCGACTACCATTAAGAAAATTCCAAAACTAAAAACAAGTGAATTCGTTTTATATTTTTTGTTTTATAAAGTTTGTAAAGTGTGGGAACTTTAACTTCTGGTTGTAATTTGTATGGATTCGCCTTGAGGAAGTGAAGTTGTTGTGATTTTTTTCACACAGTTTAAACAATTGTCGATTAAGTTTACCACCAAGGTCGTGTTTCGTGTGGCTGCAGCAATCATCATCGCATTCAACAAGTGCAATTTTGAACAGCTCTCCGATCTGATAACAAAAAGCCGGTGGCACTTATCCGTCGTGTGTTTTCTGTGTTTGGTGCGCTAATTTGACGCGCTACCATGCAGCCAAGCATCGCACATAAATCTCCTTCATTTATATATATTTCGAAGCATTCGTTTAGTATTCAGTGTGCGTGAATACATCGCAGAAAAAACACACACGGACAGCACACGAAACAAACGTAAGGAGTAATCGTAAATAACTTCTGTTCCAACAAACTGCATCACCGCATCACCTCAAAACAAAACAACAAGTTGTTAAAGTTTACCACTTACAAGGCCTACTTCACACTTCAACAGTTGCAGTTGTTTATACGATATTACAACGGTGCTTGACGAAACAGTACTTTGGCATATATTGGCATCAAAACTCTAGCAAAGATGAGCGACGTTCACAACTCGACGGAAAACGGTACGCCGGTTAACAGCGACTTGCTGGTGGCCAAGATATTGGCGATGACCGTTCTTGGCTTGGCATCTTTCTGCGTTGGTGTCCTTCCTATCAAACTAGCCAAACGCATCAACATTAAATCAGCCAACGAAGATAAAAATCTATTGATTTCGTTGTTCCTGTGCTTTGGAGGTGGTGTGTTGCTATTCACGACGTTTCTCCACCTTCAACCCGAAGTAAGGGAGAGTTTTGCACGTTTGGAGGCTGCGAATAAAATACCAATCATTGGACATGGAATCTCTTTATCCGAAATTGTGTTCTGTAGTGGATTCTTTTTTGTGTACCTCATAGAAGAGCTGGTACACGCTTTGTTGGATCGACGTTTGGAAAACCAAGCTTTGCACAGAACGTTATCGGTGCGAAAGAAAGACAACGTCCATATTCCTCGAGTGGCTTTAAACAAAGACGATGTGACCGGTAATGTTGTCGTGGTTGGTGGTGGTGGTATTAAACCGGAAGCGTCGAAAGTGGACGCACAGTACCATCATCATGCTCATAATGGGCATAGCCATGCGCACATTGATGAGAATATCAAGAATTCGTTTCGAGGACTTTTGGCTGTGTTGGCTTTGAGTTTTCACGCCGTGTTTGAGGGACTGGCGGTCGGCTTGGAAAACAGCGTGCAGAAAGTGTGGTACCTGTTTGCCGCCATTGCGACGCACAAGTTGGTCATCGCCTTTTGCGTCGGCGTTGAGTTGGTCACGTCCAAGACGAAGATGTTGTTGATTTTTATTTATATTGGCACTTTTGCGATTGTCACACCATTAGGTTAGTAGTTACTAGTTTTACATGATATTAAAGTATTGGTATACCAAGTTGTCACGTTGGATGTCATAGGAATAGGGACTGGGATTGCTTTGAGTGAAACTGGAACGTCCGAAATCGATGTCACATCAGTGGTACTTCAAGGCATGGCTGCTGGTACCTTATTATATGTGGTGTTCTTTGAAGTCCTGGCCCGGGAGAGGAGTAATAGCCATGCAGGGATTTGGCAATTGTTGGCTATAATTGTCGGGTTTTCTGTCATGTTTGGCTTACAGATTATCAGTGAGTCTTTCAAGATATCTTATTAAGAATTGGAATGTAATTTGAATTGGTAATATGGTAATGATTTACGAGTAGAAGAAAACTGTAATCGTATACTGCTTGTTTTGTTTTTTGTTCATTGAGGTGCGCCGGAGTCGTTGTCGTGACGCTCTTCACTTTCGAAACTAGAACACATACCTAGTCTTCAACTTTTGTTAGTTGCTAAGCTAAGCGTAAGCTGAGCTCCTCAAATTGTATTGCGCATATTATTTATGAATTATCGCGATTGACGCAATAGCAATCGCAATGCGCGGTGTGTAATAGACGCAACAATTATTTGTGAACGGCGAAACAATTTGGATGCTTAGATCCTAAACGAAACTAGGTAGACCCCACATAAATATAATTGAATGTTGAACGTTGTACTTTAGCGCAATTGCTGGTAAGATTAATAAGGAAGCGCAACATTACTTTGAATCGAGTTGAAAATGCGGAGTAAAAACACGTTGTGAAAGCACAACATTGACCAACCGAATCAAACACACCACATTGCTGGTGTTTTAAGTTGTAACAATGTATTGCGAATATAAAACAAAGCAGGAATAGGAATTGATTCATGCAACAGGCAAGAAACGAAAAAAAAAACGTGAAGAAAGTTTGAGCATGCAAATAATCGAGAAGTCATCGTCGAGTGACTCTGAAAGTAAATTTAATGCATTCACGTATTCAATTATCAAGAGATCAACGCCATTAAATAAAATATACGAGTTTTTAATGTCTTTTTTTCGATTTATCTGCATATCCGATCTTGATATGCAAACTTTCAACAAGTTTTTTGCCGTCTGCTGTGTTGCATGTTGGTTGGTTGGCTATGGTGGCGTGGAATGTCTGCATACGAATCTATGTTTAAACAAAATTTGTGACCGTTGGGAGGAGTGTGCTCTCTGGCCGAATGTTGAGCATGTTATACAGTTATTGACCCGGTGTGGCCTTCACGAGCAACTTTTGCTTTCTACGGCGGGATGTCGACGCACCTCGCGAGTCTCTTCTGGTTGGGTACTCGTATACCAATCGTGTCAACCTATAACCACGTCGTCTACCCTACTTTCTAAATGTTTTCAAACCTAAACAATCTTGTGGTCAATTCTGATGCTGCAAATTTTGCAACATTAATACAATTTCGTGTATTGGGAATTCGATTAAGTTTTGGATCATTTTATATGCATTTAATTCGTATCGAAATTATCAATTACTTTCTTTCTTCTATTACTGGTTTAAAGATAAAAATAACATACTATATAATTTACATGTTTTAGCTTTTAAAATATTTACGTTTGAGGTTATAACTCCACCATTTTAAGAGGTAACATAACCAAATTGTGTACAATAATAGGGGATTAACTCTTTTAAAAGACTCCTATTTCAGTAATATATAAAATTATTTCCAAATCGTATTTATTTATTAATAAATAGTGAAAAAGAGTTTCAAAAGGAAGTTAAATTTAGTTTTCGGCCATTTTGACAGCGCCATCTTGTGTTTAGTAATAAAGGATAATATCATATTCTGTGTATTTTTGAAGTGGATTAGGTACAGAATTACAAATTAAAGACAAAATATTGACGTAACATTGAAAAATTAGTGTTGAAGTTACAAGTTGTAGTAATTACTGACTTTTAAGTCAATAACTCCGCCATTTTGAATTCTATATGATCCATATTTTGTGCAATATTAGAGGATGAGTTGTTCTTTCATTTTAATGTTAAAAAAAAAATTAAAACTTAACTTTGAAATTGAAATATTTAAGTTTGATTTAAGTTAAATTGTTATGAAATATTTTGAATCTAACAATACGTAGTTTTTGGTTATAAATTCGCCATTTTTAAAGCTATCGCCATGAAAAATTTAACAAAAATAGATACTAAGCTTAATCCATACACCTAATACTGCAGAAAGTTAAAAGTTAAGTGTTTACTAACGTTTTTATGTAATTTATTCATAAAAAACAAACTAAAATTTATCAACTTCTGGTCAGTCATCTTTCAATATTTATAATTAATATCTCTCAAGTTTCATGACCTGAAACTATATAAATTTATCATGTTTACATTGAAACGTTGTCAAACAACAAAGTTTACTATACTCCTCTACGATTCAGAAACCAATAAGTAATGAAATCAGTCATATCACAGACGCGAATGATAATGCAAAAATTCCATAGCCATGTGTTGGCTGCAATGTCTTTGTATAGTTTGTTTACTACGTCGTTTACATAGTTAACATGCAACTAATTGTTTGACTTGTGTGTTTCAGCTGGACACGAACACAGCCATGGCGGCGGCGAGCATTCGCACGGCGAGGAGTCAGCCACCGCCTCAACGATACTCAGCGGCGCCGGCGTAGACCACACCAACTTATACTAATCGAATTGTAGTGTCGATTCACTTAACTTGTAATTTAAAACATTTGATGAACAAACTTTCGGAATTGATTCAAACAATTGAAAAACTCTATTGCATCTGTGACGATGGCGAATGCTCGTGGTAGTGGAAACAATATGATGGTCATAGTGATAAACTGAACTGTGATAATTCGTGAAAGTATAAATTCATATTAGTAGCTTTTAGCGTCTTAAGTACGACATGCGCATGCGCACGCGCATCACAGATGAAAGCCTTATGATGCAGTGTTTATTATCAGTTAACAATTTAATTTTATTTCTTGTCATTGCTCTTAATTAAGATGGTTAATAAATTAGGCATTATCTGTTTAGTTGTTTCTTAAGATAATATTATTATTATTTTACGATTAAGCAGATGAGTGGATATGAACGAACGTTGTGAATTATGTGTTGTATAAATAAGATCTAATTAAAGTTTAATAGATATTACTTATATTTTTTAGTCTTATTGTTAATAAATAAGTAAAGTCTTTGTTTTTTTTCCTCCAAAATCCCAGAATCCTGTCCCAACTTATTAATAAATCCTTTAAAATTGTACGTATCTTATTAAATTTATTGTGCAAATATCGTTAAGTTTCGATAATTATAATTCGCATTGAGAGCATCAAATGCTTCATTTCTTGGCATGTCGCTGTCGCTTTCAATATCAACATGATATAGAAACGCCAACAGGTGCAGCATGAAGATTCTTCCGGCAAGTAAACCCAAAAAGGAAGCCAAATACGGAACGCAGCCAGAGTACGATTTGCGGATCCAATTGAAGACGGCCATGCTGCTATAATTAAACATCAGACTTCCGAGAATGCTACAAGAAACAAAACATCTCATTACAAAAACAACCAACTCCATTAAACATAACTTATTATTTTTTTTTTTTGTAAATAATAAGGTCTTCAATGCAAACCTGAATGAAAATCGATTAGGGAGTGCGAGGACCTTCATGTTGGCTCTTGAGAATATCATCATACTGATTCCATACACCATGTTGAAGTATAATAGTTGAGTTGCTGAGTTTGTCACATAACTAACAACACAAAATACCAATAAAAATATTTGATTATAAATTAAATTATTAAGATGATTACCAGCTGAGAAAATGAGGATGAATAGCATGGACAGACATTGCCAGATAAGCAACTCTGCCCTGAATGGTAGCAACTCGAGCAAAGTTGTTCTGGAAACGTTTCACCAGTTCGGCGTCCGTTTCTGACAATTCGTGCCACATAACTTATTCTGTTAGGTGTAATCTTCTACATACTGTTGGAATAGTAGTTGTGTATAAGTTAATAATACACGTTTTTATACAAAAATTTTATAGCTGAAACATTATTTACCAAAATGACGTTGACACACGTCAAAGTGACAGGATTTTATTTGATTGATTAATAAACTTAGACCTGTGACTTAGACTCAATATTTTTGGAGTTAAAAATAAATTATTGGTTTATTTACCAATTAAACAATAAAAAATATATGAAAATGTTTTGTACGAACTTAATCGTACTAGGCTCCGGGGAGATTCGAACTCCCGATCTCCTGTTTACTAGACAGGCGCTTTAACCAACTAAGCCACGGCGCCGTTGTACGCACCACTAATATCTAAAGTAGACAACCCGAACTACTGCGTTTCATCAGAACAACAAATATAAAATATTTTTCTATTCCTATAATTTATGTATATAAAGATTTTAAATAAAAATATAAAATTAAAATATTTATAACCATATAGTGTATGTATTTGTTATGTTTCGGAATTTAGTATTAAGCAGTATTAAGCAAATATTAAAATGATGTATGATATGTTGCCTATGTTAAAACTACGTTTTATATTTACCTACAACTTATTTTTCCTTACTTTCTTCAACTTTCGTATAAATTATAAATTACTAACAACTTATAAATGAATATATGCCTAAAATGCTTTTTAAAATTAGTTAATCGTTCTTACATCTTTGAAGTAAATAGAAAGATAACATTGAAAGTTATAATTGTAATCAAAGATTTGTTTTTTCATTAAAAATCAAAAAAGTCTTGATAAAGTTTGTAGGAAATAAGGAAAACTTAATACAAAACTAAATGAAATTACCTGCTAATTATGACTCACTTAAAAATGTGTGAAAACCTTCCAATGTGGGGATTTCCCATTAACCTAAAAATCCAAAAATATACATAAATGCTAAAAATAATTTAAGGTTATGATCGTAATTGAATTTGAACTTGATATAAATGTGATATAAATCAATTGATTAAAATAATCTTTATATATCTTTATATAGATATAGATAATAATAAATCAAAAAAATAAATATTCAATCATTTAAAAAATTACTTACAGATAATTCCGATATGAATCTTCTAAATTAAACTAAAACGCCAGGATATCCCAGTAATCCTGCAATTATATCAACACAAAACATAAAAATACCGTGCCATAATAATAAAAAAATTATAAAACAAAATTAAGTTTTACCACAAAACAAACATAACAATTACTGAATATATAAACCTCATAAACTCATAAATAATGATCCATAATACATGTCGCCATGATACATGTCCCAACCATTCATAATACCTACAACTAATGTGCGAACGTTAAACTATTGACAACAACCTCCGCGCGATTCTCTAGTAAAACGTGATTTATTAATAAATAACTGAATTCGTTTTTAATTCCTCACGTATGACTCACCAACAATAAACATACACGCCATACGAGTTGAAATATCAAGCAATATTTGCGTTTACCATAACATTAGTGTCTTATCTAATCACATTCGCAGTCATCGATATCCCTGATCAACCATTGGGAACCTTCATCGTCGTGTGAATCTCAGGTGCTCATACGTCGCCAAACTGTCAGGGATCGCGCGTTATTCAGTGATCATTATCATCGCGTAAAACTGAAAAGTGAACAAAAATGTTTACTATATACATTTAAAGTTTAGTTAATTACAAAGTAAATTGAGTGTAAACTAATTAACATTTAAGTCATTATATGTTGAAATATCGCGTAACATTGTGGGTAATAAATAAACAAGAAACTTACAAGTAGTACAAGTAATAAAACAATAAATAATATAAAGTGTTTATCATGTGTGCCACTATCGACAAAGTTTTGTGCTCACCTTTAAGTCTTTTGATGTGTTTGATGTCTTTGAACTCTGTGAGATTCCGTAGTGTTGTATTATTGTTGATAATTTTACACTTTCATCAAAGTTTTGGACAAACTATTAACGAAGAGGTGAGAAAATATATACTTATTACACACGTAATATGTATTAGTCAATAAAAAAATGTTTAGGTGATTAATTTTATTGATGTGTAGTTGAATTATGTCATTGTGTCAACAAAGATAAGAAAGGAATTTAATTTGATCGGTAACTAAACTGTTATTAACTAAATTATTAAAATTAAAATAAATATTTTAGTTATAACGTATTTTTTAAGATTTATGTACAAATAAATTAAATAACAAAATATTTAGTGAATCAACGCTTAAACAAAGTTCAAAAACTTTTTTATGAATTATTACTAGACAAATACTTGTACTTACAATTGTGGATTCAATGTAATCTTACAACTCATCACTCATCAATCAAACTGGCGACAACGCAGCACACAATCTGAAAACATAAATAAAATTTTATTGATTTAAGATTATTTGATATATTTGATAAATCTATAAAAAAAACATTTGTTTTTACTACTTTTTAACGTTTACTTACTTACATTGATAAATTTGGTTGTCATTTTTCTTATTCTGACAGACAACTGACAGGTGAAGTTGTTGTCTTTCGATTTAATTCACTTTTTCCAATAGTTTTCTTCTAATCTACCGAACCCCACAAAAATAAATCTTTTCTTTCATGCACAAATGTTTAGTAAATGTTTTGTTTGTGAACATCACCACAGCCTACTATAAATAGATCAAATCGTATACTGTATATTGTTTTCATTTGTTTTCTTAAAATTTTCACAGCCTACCACATAAAAACCAATAAAAAACTGAATGTGTTTTGTTTTCGGCACAAAAC
>JARJDS010002007.1:0-11372 GCA_030264155.1 Atheta pasadenae
ACTCTGACCAATCACAGCGTGTATAGAATATATATTAGTTGTATACTTGAAAATATATACCATACCATGCGTACGAGACACAGAGTTGACTCTATGTTCCAATCAGTCACAGCACGTTCAAAACTTGTAGTCACTGAACACTTGAAAATGTATATTCTCCTACGTTTGAAATTCCCTTTCCACTGGAACTCGTTGCTAGGGCTTGTTGATTTCTACCTTAGCAACGGCCTGGGTATTGTTATGGTAGTCGGCCATCATGAATTTACAGTATGTCGACACAGTACTAACTTTTCACCACAGCGCGTTCAGAACATGTATTCTCTGAACACTTGAAAATGTATAAAATCTTACGTTTTAAATTCCGCCTACCAAAAGTTGCGACGGCATGTTGATTTCCTATGACTCTATTTCTTTTTAATTTTATGAAAACTCTGGAATTGGCACTAAACACTGTAAACTAACACACATTTTTGACAGAAAGAAGTACTTCTTCTATACGAAGTATTTGTAAAGTTTTTATTGTAAACAGTTAAAGTAAACCAATCGTATTTCACGTTTAAATTAACGGTGCTGGCGTGATGCACAACATACTTATATCTTGATAAATGTGCGTTTAACATTATTATTATTAACTATTACCAATCGCACCATTAGGTACCATTCATTATTTACGATTTCAGGCAACAAGCAACCAAGTCGTTGAATGAAACGCATGAAAAGCGGCGTAAAAAACTATCGGTGTCGGCCGGAAGAAGAATGAAAGTCCAACATCAATCAACGCATCGTGTAAATGTAATGATATACTGTGGGATTATATTTTCTATGTTCTACTACCAACACACACACACGCAGTTTATTGATCGTTTATTTATGCAAATCGATGCGATCTTCTTCCGAATTCGATCTTTTAACGCGAATGTGTAACGAGTCCACGACTTGGCGACGAAACGATGCCAATAAAATCGAAAATTTTAGTCGATGCAAAGGGAAAATAGTTCGTTTGCAAATCTAGGCAAATTACAAGCCACACAGTGAAATTGTTTGCTTTCAACTTCTTTGCGCATCTCGTTTAGATGCTTAATTAATTATTCACCGATCGTTCTAATTATTTATGTTATTTCTACCGCATAATGAGAATAGCGAAACCGTTTGGTAGTTAAAGAGTTAAAGACACAAACAGAAAGTCATAGTAAAAAATAGACACCATTATTTTATGTTGGGATTGTTAATTATTAGGTTTCGATCGTTTATTTGTAACATAAAAATGCGATTTCTCGATTTCAGACTTAGGAAATAACAAAATTTATATTCAACAATTTTAGAATGCAAAAAATCACAAAAGAAAAGACGGCTTTGAAATTAGCTGTGCAACTTTTGTTTTTTTCCAAACAAACACAATTGATTTGGGTGCGTAACAAACAAAATAGAATCAACACTGAACATACGCAGTTTAGTTGAGTTACAGTGCAGTAGAAAGTAAAAATTTGTGATTTTTATTAAATTGGAGCTAAAAACAACGAATCTTTCTTGTTCATCTGAATTTGTAGTTCAAACATTTCACTCCCAAAATACGTCCGCACTGTAATTTTATAATTAAGCAAATGTTTTAAACTTTTAAACAGATTATCAGTTAACAATCTGCCGCTAATAAATAACTGTTCGGACGAAAGGTGTTAAATCGGGAGCTGGAATCGTTAAGTGAGTTAAGTGCCAATAATCGCAACACGCAGTCCTGTGTGTTTTGTGCGAAAAGTGAAAACTAGGTTTCTCTACTTCTTCAATCCACGCCTCTCACATATAGGTATATCGCATATGTTTGTGATGTGTGTGAATATCCATATCGATGATACACCACCGTTACAAACAACAATTGTGTCAATACAACACGTAAGTATTAGCATCAACTAAATAGTTTATAATGTAAACCGAAAATTGTAAGTTTTTAAGTTTTTAGTTCTCTAATCAAACTGCATCGTGTTGAATGTTTCTACAAATTGAACCACTTAGAACCAAAATGTTGTTATTATTGACAATCGTTATAAATGTCTTCCTGTTGAGTGCTGCGATTGCTATCACGAAACATTCGAAATTGGAATTGTTAGAGATGAATACTATTGCTATAATTACGTCCATCTATGATGAAAAATGAACGAAAATGATGTCTTTCGACGGCGATCCCAATTTGAAATATTAATCTGGGAATGGTGCGAGCGGACGCTGCGATTATTATATGCTCGCGCGGCGATTAATTAGCCAGCGAAATTCGAAAACGGCAGGCGTCTTGGCGTCTGCGCCGTCTCTTCGCTCTCTTCCTTTCTTTCTTTCTTCGGCTTCTAACGCCGCGGAGATTGCGCACGTTTATCTGTTTTCAATGTGTCCAAACCGGGCATGGCGTACAAAGGTACACATTGCACACACAACACACGTTCGCATCCGGACTGAACGAAACATATGATGCGAACGTGATCTGCTAACCCAAATTTCAATTTCTCACAAGTCTCACAAGTCCAACGCTTGTGATAATCGCGTACAAGAACAAAATATATGTAGAAGAATTACAAATCTAGATACTGGTTTCTTTTGTTTCCATCATTTCCAGGCAGTAAAGTTTTTGATAATTGACATATGTGTTTTTAATGTAGGCAACTTTATTTGCGGTTAGTTAAAACATAACTTTAAAAGTTAATTTATCATTTCAATAATAATACATTGTAATACATGTTCTGCTCTAGATTTATGGCGTTTAAACTTCCGTAAAACACAACACCCATTTAATTATTTAATTTATCGTTTACTAATGTATTTATTGAATTGCTGAGTGTTGTTGCAGATACGATCGGATGGCGTGGGCGTGCAAATTCCGCATCCATTCCGTTTACCATGGCATTGGCATTGGTATGATTACAGTTAGAATTTCACTCGAACGCTTTTAACTGCACAGCCGCGTGCTCGCGATTCGCCACAGCGGCGAGCAGAATGAAACGAAAAGAAAAAACAACAAGAAGACAACAAAACAAAAACCACGACCGTCGAACACGTGCACGTCGTCCGTTTGAGCGATGGTATGCGCAGCCACCACAAACACCGCGAAAAACTGCTTTTCTTCCAGTCCGGTCCCGATAGAAAGGAGAAGAAGAAGAAGATGAAGAAACGGCGCGCTAACTGTGCCTGTCGTATCGCGGTGCGTGTACGGCATATGCAAATGTCAATGTCGCACCGTGGCTTGTTGTTTTTTTTAAATACACGCCACGTAATTCTCATCATTACATTGCGGAAATATTATGCCGCGCTCCACCCTACCGCATTGGTCAAGGCGCGAAGAACACGAAGAAAGCAAGGTGTTTGCATACTCTGCTTGGTTTTGTTTCATTTTGTTTTGCATTGCTTTGCATTACACAACGTTTACTCGGCTTGCGCACTTGTTATTTTAGCGTCTTCCGCCTTCTTTGCCGAAAGCGTAAAGACGCAAGTGTCCGGTAACCCTGCCGAAGGCTAAGTCTTATAAACAGCCGGCTTTACGTCGCACTTAAGGAATATTTACGGCCCGGTTAGACGGCTACCAAATGCCGTCCGGCCGATGTTAGATCGGGCGTTAGACATTACGAGATAGTGGACAACATTAAACGTCGTTAGATGAAGACAAACAAAAGAAGCTTTGGATTCTTTTGTTGGTTGGCCATACAAAAAAATCAACAGTCAACAAGTTCCTAAATCAATAACCATAAATTGAATTATTAATTAACTTTACGATAACGAAATAAATAATTTATTCTGTTTTTAGGTTATGTACCTTACAATGTGAAAAGCTCAAATCATAACTTACACAGATATGATCTTGAAACGCATCGGAGAATCTTAAACACAAAAAATCAATTAGCAAATATTACAGCTTGTTAAAGAGCAAAATGTTCACATGCAAGGTTTGTTTTGTACTTTACACGACATTACTTGACATGAATTACATGTTTAACCTCAAAACATTTTTGTGTTTACCATACGAAATTATCATTGATTTTATCTGGAAAAAATGCAAAACAACCGAAAATTGCACAATGAGATTTTGAATATTTTCCTGCGCAGATTGAGAACTGGAATATGTGAAATGATTAATAAATTATTCAGCACAATAATGTTCATTAATAGATAACGAATGTACATAACAAGAATTGATATTAATCAATATTGTGTTTTGTGCGGTAAACATTGCACATTATGTTTGTTACAGTGTTTCACTGTTTTGATGATTGATATGCTTTTAATTAAGCTATGAACTGTCTACTAGCTGTATGCTCATTGTGATCTATCTAGTTAGACGTGTGTACCTACGTCACAAACAACCTAATTATTCCTACGTTGTGGAGTATAACGAAAAAATTATAAAAGAATGTGTTCAGACTATAAACGGGCTTGTTAAACGTTGAATTGTAAGTATATAACGTGATCGTGAGAAGGAAGACATATTATGTTACAACTAAATTGGCAATATTAGTAACTTGACACGTTTGTGTTCTTAGAATTTAATTTAAATACCGTATATGTTTTATATTTCAGTTTTTTATGCACTGTCGCCATCTGCGTGCGAATAGCTTATTATACATTAACTACATTAACTATATTTACATTACCAAATGCATTTTTTAGTTAAAAATGACAAATAATTCAAAATTTTAAATTTTAATTAGGCAACCAACATAACACTTTAACATTTTGATACAAAAACCAATTAAAAGCAATACTTATGCCCTTAATACTTTATTAAAGTTTATTGTGGATGATTCCGTAACTAATCAGGAACACAATCAATTTTATTTCATTTAATTCTGACAGTTTAAACCAAAAATATCAATAATTTTGTGGAAAAAACAAGGAAATCACTATTTATACAATTAATATCTAATTAGTTGTTAGTACAAATATTAAAGTAACTAATTAAGATTAGAAAATACTTTGTATCATTAAGTTTTATTAATTTAAACAAAAGATATCTACGATTATGTATAACAATTATCAACAAACACTTGATTGTCAAGATTGACAGGAGCAAAACTCAAATTATTTATAAACTGTTAGTGTTTGTTTATGATTTATTATTTATACTTCTGTGTATTGTGTTTAGTGTAAGTTAAACATTTCGTGATTTTATGTAAATGTGGAGATATTTCTCTATAATTCTATTACTGATGCACGAAAACCCGAAGCGCAGTATCAATTTCAGCTTATTTTCTTCTTAATTTCTTCGTTGTGCATTGACCAAGAAAGCAAGAAGAACTTGTAAGTACTTTGGTGTCTTGTCTTCCTTGTATCATACTGGTTATTACATTTGAACGTTCGCACAAAGCGCACAACGCAAACGAAGACACGATTTGTATGCACGACGTGCACGCGCACGCGTGTGCGACTTCTGAAGAAAATGAGAGCACTGTGGGCGATTCTTGAAAAACCAAGTATGTAATTAGGTTCATCAAACACTTTTCAAGTGCAAAACAATCAATAACACACTACATACATTACAGGAAACTACATAACCTAACATAAACTTAGAAATACGTTTTGAGTGTATCTAACCTACAAATATTACAAAAACAGATACAAAATCTATTTAAAACATGAACTAAAAAACAATTAGTTTTGTTTTTGTTTACATACGTAAGCGTTTTTTGTGTTAATTCACTTTTTTGTTTTTTTTTGTTTTTATGTGAACGTTTCATAACTTTTTTTTTGTTTTTTTGTTCACAGAACGTTGATTTTTCAATTATTATTGATTTCGCGGTTAATGAAGCGTGTTAAATTTGATATTTACTGGCTTGATGTTCGTTGAAATGGTTTATGAAATTATGAAGCACCCAAACCTGATGAAATTAACACCAAACTTTTGGCATTTTGGCAAAGCGAGGAGGATTCAGCGCAGAATTGATCGGAATATCAATTTCACTAAAAACTAGACCGTTCGCACAGCGTCGCACGTTCAGCCATAAGTGCCTCGATGACCTTAATTATTCATCATTTATCTGCATCAGCCGCGACTTAATCGGGTCGAAAAGGTACAAAGTTGCGCGCGCCAAAACGTGTCATTTATCAACACACAACAAAAGCACTAAACGATTTTATGGTGCGGAAATTAAATTGAATTCCTCTGACGTTTTTAATTAATTAATAAAATATGATAATAGATAAAAAGAAATAATTTATGGTAAAAACGATACGCTCAGGTGATTTATGGCGATTTTATTGTTGGCTTCGCCACACCGCGCGAAGTAGTACGAGTTTACGACTTGTTTTATTTTAATTAAATCGGCTGCAATTAAATAAATCACGGATGCCGTTCGTGCTGCACCGCGCAGGTATGTAATGTTCGCG
Organism: Atheta pasadenae; assembly: GCA_030264155.1. Taxonomy (NCBI): domain Eukaryota; kingdom Metazoa; phylum Arthropoda; class Insecta; order Coleoptera; family Staphylinidae; genus Atheta; species Atheta pasadenae. The sequence continues at coordinate 6,358 of JARJDS010002007.1, forward strand.
CATTCCTGGTTGTTGTTTTTTCTTCTTCTTCACGGCGCGTGTGCGCCACACCGCATGAAAACTAGGCAATTCGTACATTTCGTTTCATTAATTGACTCGTTAATGTGTGCATCGTTACAATTGAAAAGTCTTCATGCAGATGTAGTCCTCCGGCCAAGAGAAACGCTAGCGCACGCAGCAAAATGAAACAAATCCAGTAAAAATAAAAAATGACTACTTTTTTCATTTAGTCATAAATTTAATTTATGTTCGACTTGAGGCGCAAATGTATGATAACTGATGAATTTTTTCGTCGTGTTCGTAATAATGTAAATTGAATGCGCTATTGATTGCTTTGGAATTTTCGTTCGTGTTTAATGACATTCTATGAAATTAATGAGCGAAGAACGCACTGTTACCAATGTTAGACACCCTGGAGGGTTTCTTCGATCGCTACTTAATTGAGTCAAAGCGCTTCTAATGAAACCGTAAACGTTTTACCACACGTCGTGTTGCATTGCATCTTGAGGATGTTTACATGCGCATTTCATAAACACGAGTTAGTGCTGCTGTTCAATTGAATCAAGCTTTCTACATATTGCTTACTAATGTAGATAAAATTACATGTTTTAGGGGTAATTTTCTTCTAAATGAAAATTTATGTAAACATTAAATTTTATGTGTATTCTTGGTTGCATACGTTAGGCCGCTCCAGTTTTTATTTAAATTTTTAAGATTTTCTAATTTTTTCTTATTTGTCAAGCACTTTCCTAGGCCATTTGTGAATATAAACCATTCTCGAACCCTCTGGAACACATACAAAAAATTTCATCAAAATTGGTCCAGGCGTTTAGAAGGAGTTTGAGAACAAACACACAAACAATGGATTTTTATACACGTAAGTTATATATAAGTTATTAACGGTAAAAATAAAGTAGCTAATGCAACTAATCCGTCATTTTAAAGATGTTGTAACAAAATTTAATAACAATAAAAACAATATTGACTATTGATTGTTAACATACTAATAAATACGCGTAAAAACAAATGAATGCGTTTACTTAGATGCTTGCGCGTGAAAACGTGCAGCACACTTTTCGGCGTTGGTAAAATGGGCCGATATTTAAGTAGGCAAAGTGCAGCTGGCGGGTCAATGCAGTGACCTCCTTCAAGGTCAGCTCTTCGCTCACGGCGCGGTTTCCTTTTTGTCATCCATCCATCGTCCTCGACTACAGCACAGCGTCTAATGCAGCACACGAGGTGCCCGCCAGCGTCCACGTCGAAAATCACAACGAAAAAAGCGCACAGCTTACAAAAACAACAAAAAACCACGAGTGTTTTGAAGCGATGGAAATTTACGATTATGTTCATGTCTACTAGTATCTAAGAGCATCGAATATGGATGCGACCAAACTCAATAAATTGCACGCGCAGAGAGGAAGATTCGAAGAGATAAAACTATGTCGGTCGTGAAAAGTAAATTTCTCCTTTCTCACCGCCGATCGGGCACAACTCGCGCGCGACTCAAGAGGTCGCCATGCATGCAAAGCGCATGCAAGAAATCCACAACGCACAATGCAAAATTATCCACGCAATTAGCTCTTTTCCGATCGGTGTTATTGTATGAATTCAATGATTTCTTATTGCATACGCAAGCTGTTGATGAACAATTTCTCAAGTGAAAGATGCAATAATATATTTAATTGAATTTAATTGTTTTCGTTTGTTTTTCATTCATTTTTCTTAAAGATAAATGATAGTTAGAAATGAATTATTGTTTTGTAGGTGAATTATCTCGTTTTTTGGCATTGTTTGCGGATGCGTCTTGTGCACAATGTAACAGAGACATTGGGACGCTGTTGGTGTAGGTGAGGACGAATGTGCAAATGAGGTTTATAGGATGCACACGATGCACTCACATGCCGTAAACCACAATAAGCTATAAATATAAGAAATATAATGAACGTTTGTTGTTACAAATGTACTCACCAGAGATGCAACAGCTCGTAAAGCCGGAAGATGTGTTTGCCTGACAAGCACTTTAATGGCAATTAAAATCACCTAAAGCGTAAAAGACAAACGGCAAAATCCACGGAGAAATTTACTTAAAATAAGCATTATTTCAAGTGTTAATTGTTCATAATTCCGGTAAAAATTATAATAATTGCAGTAATTTAGATAAATATTGAAAATATTAAACAACTATTCCATTAATGTTGTTAACAGTAACTTAATTAACATTTTATTTTAGTAAAACTTTTTCCTAGAACGCACCGGTTTTGCACTAATTGCAAATTAAAAAGTTTTGAATGAAACAAAAACAATTACCATGTTTTTTGACCTAAAACCACTCAAAATTATTGTTAATATTAAAAATATTAAAAATTTTTTTAACAGAAGTTGTTAACAATAAAATAATTAACATTTTATTCTAGTAAAAATTTTTTCTAGAACGCACCGGTTTTGCACTAATTGCAAATTAAAAAGTTTTTAATGAAAAATAAACATTTACCATGTTTTTTTACTTAAAACCACTCAAAATTATTGTTAATATTAAAAATATTAAAAATTTTTTTAACAGAAGTTGTGAACAATAAAATAATTAACATTTTATTCTAGTAAAACTTTTTCCTAGAACGCACCAATTTTGCATAAATCGCAAATTAACTTGTTTTTATGCAACAAAATACGACGATTCTTACAAAAGCACTGAAAATCGTTATTAATTATAATTATAGCGCCTGTTTCAATCCACAAACACGTACAAACCAGAAAATAACGTCAGTTATATTAAAACCATTATCCTAGAAAATATTTTCGTCGTTTTTTTCCTCCCAGTGGGCATTACATTGGCTAATTCTTACTGTTAACTTTTAATTACTTTCTTTATGCATTCGCGCCGTTGGTGCGCACTTTTATGTTCCACGTTAACTTGCCAAACAGTTAATCGAGAGTTGAAGAACTAAAACCTGGCGAAAAAGTTATGGACCGCGCGTTTTTTCCGTGGTTTCGTGCGCCTACGACTACAGAACATCTGCATTGTTTCAACGGTAACTCAAATCTCAGTTAATGTTTACTTTTAATCAAGCATAAATTAAAAGAAAGAAAGAAAGAAAGAAGTACAGCGTGACATGAAACATGAGTTAAAATGAGTAAAGTTCGTGGTTTAAATGAATATCTTAACTTCTCATTTATTTGAAATCTAGACCGGATCCATTAATGCAACATAAAGAATAATTTGTCTCAATTATAACTCTTTAATTCCCTGTTATGCTCCGTAAGTAATCACAATTTCTCACAATGCTATCATTCCATCTATCAATGATTATGTTTTATGCGATTTATTTTTATTACATCTTCTGAAATCATGTTCTCGATGGCAATTTTACACCAAAGAGCGAACATCGTTTAACGATGGTTTACGAGCGTCCCGATCAATCTTTTACGACTTCGTACTTATTACTCCATATTTAATCTTATTATTATATATTTCGTGCATGGAGTGTATCGACATAATTAATTTTATGCCTTTTTCGCTTTATTTTTTGTATGCGCGCGCGCGCACTAGGTCGTTCTCGTTGTAAAATCTTTTAATGGCAATCCGTTTAAATGTTAATAAATAATTAAAACAAACGGGACAGAAAGCAAGAAAGAAAGAAAGAAGAAAAGAAGCAAATAGCTGCGAGTTGCAATGGTAATCTTGGTGTGGAAGAGTTAAGAAGTGTATAATCATGACAAAGAACACGGATGCCTGTAATTCGACGGCGAGTGCTGAATACTCAATATTATATAGATTTATATTAAATTACGGCTGATATCCGATGCTAGCGCGAACGTGCGCTTGATATTATTCATTATTCAACGTAATTTATCATTTCATTCATCGGCAAATTACCGAGCTTCAAGCTTTACTTTGGTATCTGAATGTTTATTCTACACAATGCCGCTAAACAATTGTGTACAAGTACTGATTTTCAATTAGGTTGTTAATATTTTGTATATAATTTATGAATTCATTTTAGAATCTCAATGATTTTGTGTAGGTTTATTAAATATTGCATGCTGAATATTTATGTTTAATATATTAATTAATATTTATGCTTTGTTGAATTACAATTAGAGAGAAGAATACATTTAATTTTCTTTTGTTTTATTGTTGAAAATATATTAAGAAGTAAAACGAGTTTAGGATTTTTTGAAAAATAATGGAAAAAATTTATAGAACGCGCATAAAAACTCAAAAATGTCTATGTATTTATTGAAAAACCTATGGGAATGTTACATATTGTGATAGTCCTGTTCATTAGCTATCGAAATATGTATAATTTAATAAAACTAGGGTGAATTTACTACTCAGAAAATAGAGGTTTAGTTCATAATTCACGCATTCAAAATTTTCACTCAAAATATATAATAGACTGTGCATAAAAACTCAAAAATGTCTATGAATTTGTTAAAAATCCTTCGTGAATGTTACATATTCTGATAGCCCTGTTAATTATCTATCGAAATATGTAAAATTTATTAAAAATAGGGTGAATTTACTACTCGAAAAATAGAAAAGTAGATCATAATTCACAGAGTCAAAATTTTCACTCGAAATACATAGACAGTGCATAAAAACTCAAAACTTTCTATGTATTTGTTGGAAAACCTACGTGAATGTTACATATACCGATAGCCCTGTTCATTAGCTATCAAAATCTGGAAAATTTAATAAAATCAGGGCGTATTTACTACTCAAAAAGTTGATTTTTTGTTCATTATTGACGGAGTCAAAATTGTCACTCGAAATCCATAAACAGCGCATAAAAACTCAAAAATGTCTATGTATTTGTGAAAAATCCTACGTGAATGTTACATATTCTGAAAACCCTATTCATTAGCTATCAAAATAAGTAAAAATAATAAATCCATGATGTTCGAAATCCAAAGCTAGTTTGATGTCAATTATTGTTTCATAAATCAACATGTTGCTATACCGTAAGAGTAGGCTTTGTAATTGTTTGTTTACTTGTCAAATCGTTGGCCAAATA
>JARJDS010002009.1:0-18354 GCA_030264155.1 Atheta pasadenae
AGGAAGGAGGAAGGAGGAAGGAGGAAGGAGGAAGGAGGAAGGAGGAAGGAGGAAGGAGGAAGGAGGAAGGAGGAAGGAGGAAGGAGGAAGGAGGAAGGAGGAAGGAGGAAGGAGGAAAAATATATTGTAAGTCCATTGAAAAAAAAACACAATAACCTTGGTATATTTATGTCAGTACGTGTGTTATGTTGTGAGTTATCCTTTGCAGCTAAGAAAATATGACTACATATTTTCCATTCATACATTCGTAATGCATAAACCCCGAATGGCTGTGTAGCTTTTATAACATACATATGTAAACATGATGGTAATAAGAACGAAAGCAAAAGGCTGTAGCATATATAACACAACCAAACATTTGCGACAACCCCACAATCCCACACAAACATTTGTTGTTGCCTTGGTCGTGAACCAGCAGCTTTAGGCCGGCTTCTTCCACCCCTGCGGCAAGCAAAAAAGCGCGCTGTTGGCGCAAAGCAGAAAAACATGATATAGCACACATCGTCTGAGCCTCTCTCCCCGACATTTAATGACGTTCGGGGATGTTTTATTGTTTTAATAAACGCACAGAACAAACTCATCCAGCTGCCTCTAAACCAAAACATTCCCAACTAGTATCGAAATATATGTTCCAGATTTTAGTTTGCGATTCATCCACAATTTTTGTGGTTAAAAACAAAAACCAAACAGATCGAAATAAAATTAAATCCTGTTTGTTATTAATTTAAAAATTAATTAACTCGACTAGCTGATGTGCTGAGAGGGTGGGGGTGAGGGGTAGCGAATCATCAGGTCAATAATAATTACAACTCGAACAACGGGTGAACATAACTCTGACGGTGGTTAAACATGTTTTTGGGGGTGGACGCAAGTCAAACAATCAAACATTTACGTTCCGCTGGTTTACATATTGCAACGCAGGCAACTGCTGAAGCTTGGCAAAGTTTTTGCAAATAACATAAACATAAATTACATTATAGTTCAATTTCATTCGCAATTGCAATTTGCGCTAACGCTGGCGAGCATTTTGCGAACGTTTGCAAACGTGGCGCATTCCTGCCATGAATGCAAATTTACACGGACGACAGCCGACAGCATTTCATTTTCAATTGAAATATGCATGGGTCGCGAGGTTAACAAGGACCAAATGTGCAATAACAACGCTGGATCACGTTGAAGGCGGGGGTGGGAATAGTTTTGGACACTGTTATTTAATAAATGGCCTTTGAGCAGCGTTGAAGCAAAATATTGTTTTTGATATCTAACTTTTTGTTTTTCCACTTTGTCGATTTTATTTTATTTGGAAATGTAATTAATTTCGTACAAACTTTATTAATTATCAAGGAAAACACTTTGTTCTACACTAGGTTTAAATCAGAATTAATTATAATTTACGTTTGTTAAAATAGAAACCAAAGGAAAACTTTAAATTTTGTTTATTAATTTTTTGGGAATCGTATTGTATTTTGGGTTGCCTAACTTATTTATATAAAGGAACAACTTAAAACTGAAAAAGGATAAACAACGAGAAGAAGGAAAAATAAGAGAGATAAAAAAATAAGAGGAATAAGCAGAACGCAAAGATTTGATAAAAAACGATAAAAAGGAAAAAGTAGAATTTGCCGAGAGAACACAAACTGAGGAATAGAAAAGTCAAAGAAGAATAAGGAACCTCATCTCCTGACCAATCAAAATGGTCCACCCCAAATACCTGATATTCTGAACTCTTCAATCTACTTAATTCCGTAACTCTTCAATTAACTTGCTTACCGGTTTCATCTCCTTCAATTCCTTCAACTCCCTCTACTCTCTCAACTTCCTCTACTCCCTCAACTCCTCATCTCCGTAATACATTATGTATTCAACTCTTTAATTCTCTAACTCCTCAATTCTTCAACTCCTGTGTTCTTTATCTCCTTATCTCTTGATCTGCTCCACGTCTTACCAGGTCAATTCCTCAACTCCTCAACAACTCATTTTCTCATCTGTTTATCTCCTCAATATCTTACATGCTTAATTTCTCAATTCCTGAAATCTTCAACTCTTGAACTCCTCAATTCTCTAACTTCCTAATATTCACCTCCTCAACTCCTCAACTCCTCAACTCCTTAACTCCTTCATTCCTCACCTCCTTCTCTTCATTCCTTCATGTCTTCATGTTTTACCTCATCATTTCCTAATATCTTCATCTTATCATCTTCTTATTCCTATAACACCTTTACTCCTCATCTGCTTAACTCCTCAACTCCTTCACTCCTCATTTCCTTATATTCTCGTCCTATCAACTTCTCAACTCCTCATTTCCTTATTTCCCCGTCCTCTCAACACCCTAACTTCTCAACTCCTTAACTCTTCAACTCTTTAACTCCTCAATTCCTCAATTTCTCAAATCCTCAACACTCCAAAATCTTCATTTCCTGATCCCTTCATATCTTTATCTTCTCAAATTCTCATCTGCTCAACTCCTCAACTCTTTAACACCCCAACTCATCCCCTAGTTGAAGTGAAGAACTTGCATGAATAATTCTAAGCAATATATTTTACACAATCAACATTTCACAACATTTCACAATCACACAATTTATTTAAATTTTATTGTTTTTAATGTAATTTTGTTTTGAATTAATTCCATTATCATTATTTGAAAAATTATTATTAATACTTATTTATTCGCATTGTCATTTTGATAAATAAAGATTAAATGTTTTGTATCGCGCTTTAAAGAAAGAAAGAATGAATTATTAGGTTGTCACGCATTTGATAAATTCATTGTGCGCGTTTCTTTGACTCGTTGGTAGAGTCATTGTGAGAATATCGCGCGCGAGTAAAAAAGCAAGAAGTGGAAAATGTAAAAAAGGCATCAGACCGTGACGCATAACGCGGAATGATGTTGATAATGTCACAGCATGAAAATAAAGATTTGCTGGAAGGGATGGCAGCCGCCGCCACTGAAATAATACCTCGCACAATAGGCGTGCTTATAAACCCTGCGGTTACATATTTAATGCAATAAACATCAAAGAGCACAAAAAATCTCAACATACAACCCCACACACAACTTAAATTCAACTCCACATTTTATTTAAAAAATAAAAACTTTAAAACAACATTGACGTTTTATTAAATTTCTTCTAGTAAACATCAACTATAGGCAACTTTTTCTACCTAACTTTCATTGGTTGCAAATTGACATCAAATCAACCAATCATAAGTAAGCATTGTTCAGGTTATTATATTTAGCTACTCGTTATATAATATTGTCAGAAAAAGCTTATAAAGTTATGAACTGTTATGAGTTCCTGCTGGGAACAAAAGAAATATAAGTTCGCGTTGTCTTCGACAACGTCCTCCATCCAAACCAAACGCAACGCCTTACTACTACTAGCCGAGTGTAGCAAGTGCAGTTACTTGGTATAACAAGAAGTTTTTGAAGAAGACACTTGTATGCTGGTATCCTAGTTAGACGCTAAGACTGTGTAACAGTAAAATAAGTATCAACGCTATCAACTTTCGAGCGTTGCAAGTTGGCTGGAACTTTTGTTCAAAGTTCTCACAACTTTTTCTGCTTTTAGTTGCTTGCCAGAGGACGTAATGGCAGGAGGTAATAAGCGAGACACACTATAAAAACTTGAAGGATAATAACTAATAACGCAATAAGCAATAAAAGCCATAAAAGTACTAAAGGCAATAAATATTTGTTAGTCTTTAGTTCTTGTTGTTTTTAACCAATAATATTCTTTTATTGTACTGGTTTTTTTTCAATTCATAACTTATCTCCCAATCTTTTTACGTTTTACATTTTTTCAGATATCTTGTAAATCTCATATTCTTCATCTTTTCCATTTTTTATTGCTAAACTTCCTCAAATCCTCAATTCCTCCTTAACTCCTTTTTAACTTCTTTAACTTTTCCTCAATTCTCTAACTCCTCAACCTTCTCAACTCCTCAACTGCCCCCATTCTTAAATTCCTCAATTTCTTATCTTTTTTTCCTCAACTCCTCTTCAACTCCCTCAGCGCTTCTTTGTTTTCTTCTCAATTCCTCAACTCCTCAACACTCTTAACTCCCTCAAATCTCTCAACTCCTTCAATTCTTTCAACTCCCTTTACTTCCCCAACCCTTTCAAGTACTCTTTAAATCTTCCTCAACTCCTCAACTCCTTAGTTTCTTCTTAAATCTTCCTAAACTCCTCAACTTTTTCAACTTCCTAAACTCCTTCCAATTCGCAATTCCTTCACAACTCCCCCTCGACTCCTCTTCGACTTCTGCTCAACCCCTCCTCAACTTACTTAACTTCCTCACACCTCTTAATTACTCCTCAACTCTTCTTCATTTCAGCTCCACTCCTCCTCATCTTCTGAACTCCTCTACTTTTCAGTTCCCTCCTCACCCTTAACTCCCTCCAATTCTCAATTCCTTCTCAACTCTTCTTTAACTTCCTCAACTCCCCTTTACTTCCTAATCTTCCTCAATTCTTCCATAACTCTTTCTTCGATTCTTCTTCAATTCCTGCTCAGCTCCTACTCAACTCCTCTTTAATTGTCTCAACTCCTCAGTTTCTCATTTCCTTCTTAACTCCTCCTCAACTCCTTAAATCCACAACTCCAGACTCCCTCAACTTTTAAAATCCTTCTCGACTCCTCTTTACCTCCCCTTTAATTCCCTTAACTCCTCAAATCTCCAACTCCTTAACCCCTTACACCTCTTCTCTAAAACTCTAAATTTTCTCCATTCTTTATTTTTGAACTAAATAAATTCAATTAAAAATCCCTTAACCACTTTATGTCAACGATTGATTAAATTGTAGTTTTTCCTGTTCGAAAAAAACTAAAACTTTGATCAATACAAAGAAAAACTTGTGAAGTCTAACAAAGAAAAAAATCTTTTAACGCGATAAGAAAACCAAAATCGTAGGCGAAAATTCATCTAGTCGTATTCCGGAATACAAAAGAATGCCTCGGGGTGAAAGCACATCACAGCAACCAGACGAAGTGAAAATCCCGAATCCGGACGATTGTACACAAGATTCGCGCGTCTACTAGTAGATGGAAAGTGACAGCCGCAAGAAGTCCGACACTTAAAGACTTAGTTCTGGCGCGTTCGTTCTGGACTTTTCCACTTATTGTTGGCCGGAAAACAAAAGGGGCGCAAGCATTTCCAACCCCGAAATTCTTTAGATGCGCTGCCAGATTGTGCCGGATTGTCCTGTTTTTATCACAGCACACTCTCCGCATACAGAATTACGGAAAGAAAAACTATTAAAACGGACACATTAATTTATAATAAATGTAGTTTGGGGTTTTAGACAAAAAAAAACTGAAAAAAAAAAGAAATGTTATTAATGAGTTTTTGCAATAAAAGTTAATTTTTTGCAATTGTCAAATCATAAATTTTAGTTCAACGTAAGTTGTGTTTTTGTTTCGTCTCTGATTTTGTTATATTTCATGTTTTTATGTTAGAATAACATGGAAATAAAAAGGAAGTGAATGGGAAAAAGCAATGCGAGAATATTGCATTTTTCATACTCTTCATACAATAAATCTCGTGTTGTGTGCTCCAGACGAGAACGAGTACTTGACACACGGCATAAAACGATCGATATGTCTAGGATCAGCAGAAATATGTATATTATATCAAAGTTTATGATATAAGCATTAAATTTTTAAATTATATATAAGCAAAAATATTTTTGTTTTTATTTAATTGTGAATTTTTTAAATTTTAATTTATAAATTTTATTCTATTTAATAATAATAATAATAATAATACTAATAATAATAAATAAAAAATATAGCATTTTATATTTTGTTTATTTATAGATGTAACAAATTTTGTTGTTTATTTTATTGTTAATTAATTAATAAAAGAATTAAAAAAGGAAACTTTAAATTTGATAAAATTTAAAGAAAAAATTTTTAGAGTTACATAATTTACATTTGTAATTAGAATATTAAAAAATTGTTTAAATAAAAGTTATAGGTAATTAACTAAAGAACAAAATATGTTAATAACATTTTTTGATAGAACGCACCAGTTTGGCTAGAACTTTGAAAATATCTAGATTTTCAAGAACAAAAATGCATTGTTTTAATTAAAAATTTAGTTTGATAGTTAATATTTTAAAGTTGTAATTGAATTATCAAAAAAATGTTTAAACAAAAATTGTAGATAATTTTATGGACTATGTTTTATCTTAGTAACTTTGTTTGATAAAACGCATCAATTTTGAGTTATTTAACAAATAATCAAATATTGCTTTCAAAAAAAAACTTTTAAACTTTAGAAAGTAAACTTTCAAAACTAAATATTTAGCATTTTGAGTAATAATATCAAAAAAATGTTTAAACAAAAATTGTAGATAATTTTATTAACTATATTTTATTTTAGTAACTCTTTTTGATAGAACGCACCAGTTTTGTGTTATTTAACTAATAATCAATTATTTCACTTAGAAATAAATTTGTGAATTAGAGAATTTAAATTTTCAACACTAAATATTATATATTTTAAATAACAATATGAAAAAAATGTTTAAACAAAAGTTATAGAAAATTCCATCAACTATATTTTATACTCAGAAATTTTTTTCATAGAACGCACCAGTTTTGAGTTATTTAATAAATAATCAAATATTGCATTCAAAAAAAACTTTTAAATTTTATAAACTAAACTTTCAAAACAAAATATTTCTTATTTTGAATAAAAATATCAAAAAAATATTTAAACAAAAGTTGTAGATAATGTTATCAGCTATATTTTATCTTAGTAACATTTTTTCATAGAACGCATCAGTTTTGAGTTATTTAACAAATAAACAACGATTGCACTTAAATAAAAGTTGTGTAACTTTCAAAACTAAACTAAAACTAAATAAATCAAACACAAAAATCCAATATATTATTATTTCCAGTGTTTTATATTTATTATTATTTGTACAAAAATATAAAAATACATTCCACCTAAATTTTAAGTAAATTCTACCTTACATTATCCTAAAATTTGTTGAGAATTTAATATTAACAATAAAAATAAAAATAAAATAGAAAAAAATAAAATAAATCAAGTTAGATTTAGTTTCAAAGAAGAATCTTTTCCTCTCTTTACATTCCAGAGAAATCTTACTTGTACATTCAGTGTACTTATACTTGTACATTCATATTCGTGTAATATCTTTATATTTGAATATAAAAACATATTTTATTCAGCTTCAATTCATCTTTTATATCTTTTATATCATATATCTTTCAGGACGAGTATATCTTATTAAAATTAGAATGCGAATAAATGAATCAAAGTACTGCTTGCTGAATACGATAAAAAGAAATAACTTTCATATTTTTTATTATTAATACTTTAACAATGAAAATATTTTATAACATTTTTATTAAATAAATACTAATTATGCTGATTAAATAATTAATAATTAATTAAGTAATTAAGTAATTAAGTTATTTTGTTGTGGCTTAATAACTATATCTATCTAATTTATTAATTAACATAAAAATAATTAAAATAATTCCATAAACTTTAACATAAAAACATAAAAACAATTTTATTTATTAATTAAAATAAACAAACAATAAAATGACGTATAAAAATAAAACACCAAAAAAATATTTATATTTTAATCCTATTTCCAGTAAAAAAACAATTTTTGTTTTAATTAAATATTTTAGTTCCAAAAACAAAAACACATGACTACCACTACTATAAATAAAAACAAATATTTAATAATTACATAAATATGTAGAATATCAAACTAAATATTACCATGCATAATTTTTAGTATTTCATGAAAATATTATAGAAAATATTCAATTAATATTGCTAGATAAAATTCCACCCCAAAATATTTTACTTTATAAATTAATATTTGTAGTTTTTACTAATTTTTACTAAAAAAATTTAATATTATGTTTAATAATAAATATAAAGTTAACAAAAATACAGTCCAAACTCGTAAAATTTAAATAAAAATATTTGTTTTTGAGAAAATGCAGAAAAACAAACGCATATTTGTTTTTTCGGGATTTTCTTTCGCTAATATTAAAAAAAAAAGTTTAAGCTTTTGTTTGTTATTTAAAATACATTTATTAATTAAAACAAACAATCAATATATGAATAGATAGATAAATATTAAAACTTTATGGAAATAATACACAAATAATTTTTTGTTTAATCTTTAAAGCTTTACAAAACAATTTTTAGTTTAATATATAGAATGTTTTAGTCGTAAACATTACAAAAAACAATGAAAGGATTTAGTTATTTACATAAAAATGTAAAAATTAGTTATGTGTGGTCATATAGTAAAAATTCGTAATATTCTAGGTTAAATTGTTTTTTAGTGTCTAGGTTTTTTTTAATTAAAACTATTAAAACTACAAAAAAGTATGATTAGAAATTAAAATAGAAAAAAATGTTTATAACAAAAGTTGTAGATGATAAACTGATAAACATTTTATCTTAGTAACATTTTTAATAGAGCGCACCAGTTTCCTGATAATTAAAATATTAACAAAAATTAATCTTAAAAATCTAAAAGTTGTACTATGTTTTTTGGTAAAAAACTATAAAAAACGAATATAAGAAATTAAGATATCAAAAATGTTTATAACAAGAATTGTAGATGATAAACTAATAAACATTTTATCTTAGTAACATTTTTAATAAAGCGCACCAGTTTCCTGATAATTGAAATATTAACAAAAATTAATCTTAAAAATCTAAAAGTTGTACTATGTTTTTTGGTAAAAAACTATAAAAAACGAATATAAGAAATTAAGATATCAAAAATGTTAATAATAAAAATTTTAGTTAATAAACTAATAAACATTTTATCTTAGTAACATTTTTTAATAGAATGCACCAGTTTCTTGATAATTGAAATATTAACAAAAATTAATCCTCAAAAACAAAAAGTTGAACCATGTTTTTTGATAAAAAACTACAAAAAAGTAATATAAAAAATTAGATTATCAAAAATGTTTATAACAAAAGTTGTAGCTAATAAACTGATAAACATTTTATCTTAGTAACATTTTTTAATAGAATGCACCAATTTCCCTAAAACTGAGTTTTAAAAAAAATTTAATATTTGCTTACATACATATTTTTATTTTTTTATAAATAATTACCAATCCTTTATAAAATATTTAATAATATATTTTTCCCAAACAAATCCGCACAAATAATTCATTAAAAAAATATATATTTCTGTACACAATATAATTCTACAACAAACATAAATAATTTTAATGTAAACTTACATTAATTCTTGTGGCGATGGTGACACTCACATGATTTATAAACTTTAACTTTATTCATATTATTATAAATTTTTTTTTGTAGTAACAAAACACCCCCACAGTTAAATTTTATATATTTTATAAATTACTATTTATATTAATGTTGTTTATATTTATATAACTTAACCTATATGTTAGCATTTGTGCACGTTTTGTCCGTTATCTAATATTAAATCAATTTTTGTTGTCCTTGAACGTTTTCCACGCTTTCCAACCACAAAAGTCACAAAATCACTGCAGTCTCAATCTAGTTCAATCTAACTAAAAACAAATCACTATTTCTATAATTATTTATACTTAAAACGTTGTGTCGTTTAAGATTTCAATGATTTATCGATGCAATACGTAAAATTGTGTTGCGTTGTAAAATAATTGAGGTTAGTTGATGCGCGTTCCGACCGTTCGGCGCGAGCGTCGACGCGAAACTAGGACCTTTGCACGTCAAGCTGTGCGGAAAACGCGGGCATGTGCGCCGCCACCAAACTGCGTCCTACGTCCTTTTACACAGCCGCCGTCGTTACCTACCCTGCAAAACGCAACATCCTTGTCGGCGGCATACACTCGACATGCGCGCAGGACCTACGCCAACCTTGCGTGCTCTCTGCCACGTTCTGTTACATCTCGAATCTAAAAGTCCAAGGGTCGTTTCTCACCAGTTTAACAATTCTCACCACCCACATACACACACACACAGACACAGGCACAGACAAAGAAAGAAAATCAACCCCCAAAATGTTCGAAACGTTTAAATTATCTTTGAACTCAAACTTGAACCTCAAACAATTTTGGTTGGTTTTTTAAGGGTTTTTGAGTGCAACCCTTATTAGTTTTGTTTATTTTTCTTGTCCTTTAATTAAGATCGTAATACGATAAGTAAATCTCATCAACGAAAACACTTAGTTTTGTTTTGTGATTTAAATAAATTTTGCATATCATTTTTTGCGTTTTTTTTCATTTTGAGGGGGTTGTTTTGTTTTTTGAAACAAAAAAGAGCGTTGACCTGGTTATATGATAAAACACGCTGATATGCAGATGGAAAAATATAACAGTTATACGCGCGCTAATATTACGCGCCCCTGCTTATAATACACGCAATAAAACGCTTGGTCATTAATCATAAATGCGTTGACCTAAATTTGCTTTCAATTGTTCCAAAGCTCTCCCACAACTCACAATACGTCGGCGTTGGATTAGTAGACGAAGTCCTCGATTATTTTCTCGTTTTGCAACGTAATAATTTTATAATTTAGATGTTTACCACCATAAAGTAAAAAAAATGGTTATTTTTTAAGTACAACATAATTAGGGTTAAATAAATAATTTTTATGCTAAAGATTTAATTAATAAAAATTTAAAATTAAATTTTTTTAACATTTTTAATAAAATATTTATCTCCAACATATTTAAAAATGCATATATTGTACAAATAAATAGTTGAGATTGTTAACAAACAAAAATTATTATTATTAGTTTTTGATTCATTAAAATCCGACAATTAGAACCTGAGATATTTAAGTTTAAAGTTTGGGGGTGTTATCGTTTTATCCGTTTTGTGGTTTCATTCGTATTTTGTGTGCATACGTAAAAAAAACAAAACACTAACGTCTTACATTGTCAGTAGTAAAGTTACAGTGTAACAGTGCTACGTAGTTAGTCATTTGTTTCAAACAAAACTAAAAACATCGTCTTTAAAAATAAAACAAAACACTAACGTTTTGCAGTAAGGTTGAACTGTTAGTGTTTTGTTTTGTTATTGAAGCGCTGTATGTTTTGTTATTTTATTTCGGGAACGTATTCCGATAATGTGTGTTTTGTTTCAAACAAACAAATGACAAACATTGCACGCTGAAGCACTGTAACTTTACTACTAACGCTGGGAAACGTTAGTGTTTTGTTTTATTTTGTTTGTGTGCGTTGTAATCAACAAATTACGAATTGAACCACAAAAAGGACGGAACGATAACTCCACAAAACTTTTAAACTTAAATATCTCAGCTTGTAATTGTTGGATTTTAATGAAAAAAAAAAACAAATATTATTATTTTTTAATCCTTTCTCTAATTAGTTTATTTATGTGTTTAAATATCTATTTTTTCACTTGATTTTTTTTATGATTTAGTTATAAAAAAAACAAATTTAATTTAAAATTACGCCATTAAGTGTGTTTAAGTTAAATTAAAAAGAATTTGTTTTAAAAAATAAAATAAACCATTAAACTAAATTTGTTTACATTTCCATTTACGTTTTCTTAAATTCACTAAAACCTTATTACATCCTTTTGTTGTCTTTTTAAATTACGTACATTTAAGTTATGTTAATGTGGCATTTCCTTTATTGCATTACATTTCTTTCATTGAATTTAACTGACTCCAGGACAGTAAACTCGACTTTATTGCTTCCTTTAAATGCCACATCCACCACCACGACTACCTACCCTTTACCGCATTTTGCCAAAAAAAAAGATATAGTTGTTGACAGAAAGACATAAGATATAAATAGAGTCATTATCCTGAAATCTTCTACACGCTTCTATTTCTACACGAAATCCCATCATTACCTTACAAAGAAGTGAACAAAATCAATAATCACCACACACAGACAAATCCAAAAAAAAGGATAATTAATTATATTCACAGTGCACCGCCATTTTGTTCGTGTTTGTGTTTTGTTAGTGAAATGTTTGGCAATTCGATGGCACAACAAGAAAGACCGGATAATGACGATAATTTTGCACAAAAGCGATGGGCGGCGAATGGGGTGGAATAAAAAGCAAGGAGTGGTAACACTGGGGGAAAGGGAGTCTCGTCGGTTATGTGCGCTAGGACGCTAAGTTGCCGTCACTTCCGTGCCATAACGTTTACAAAATGCTTTTATAACTTTTATGAGAGTTTTGCGCGCGCGCGCCCACCACGCGATTGCCTCGATGGGGAAAACGGTTCAATGTGACCGAAACACAACATAAAGTTATGCGCGGTTTGCGGACGTTACCCAAACCACCCCCGCGGAAAATCATCCAAAACTCAGCGCAGCCGTGCAGTGAGTGCAAAGTTTTCTAATTATTTGCGAAACGTGTTGTCATCCGGTTCCCTAAGGGTTGACATTAGCAACAAACAAATGGAAATTATTTATTTGCGTTTTTTGAAAATATCATTTTAATTGAATTAATAATTATTTTTTTCATTTGAATATTAAATCGGTCTTTTGGGAGTTTATAATTGATTGCAATTAATTTACCTGGAAAGTTTGGTGGAAGCGCGGGTCACTGCCTAAGGGTAGAAATGCTTGTTATCGACATATCGACATCTTTAACAATGTCATTACAGGTTCATTAAAACCCAGACAAAAATAAATACATTTATACAGATTCCAATGATTCCAATTTGTGTAGCAGAAATGAGATTCTTCGCCCAAGCCATCCAAGTCGCATTCTATAGCTGCAGGACCGATTATGGCAAATATTTAATTGGAATTGGATCCTTGTGTTTGTATTTCTATATATCCTTCGTCTTGAATTACTCGTTTTGATTTAGGGGATCTGCCAAATCTATAACTTGAAAGGTTTTCGTTACGAATTTACCTGGTGGCGCAGCCCCGTAATAAACACTATTCGTCAAAGGAACTTCAACTAAACATAGAATACTACGCACTAGTAAACTAAACTAAATAAACTTAGTATTAAAGTTATGTTAGTTATTAAGTCAAATAATTTCAAATTTTAATATCAAATTCAATAAATAAAAATATTAATCTTAATTTTTTGTTCGTTGAAATCCGACAATTAGAAGCTGAGATATTTGAGTTTAAAGTTTTTGTGCGTTATCGTTTGGTCTGTTTTGTGCGTTGCTTCGTAATTTGTTGATTTTACGATAGAAAACAAAAAAACAAAGCACTAACGTCACAGTGCTGCGGTGTATACGCACACACAGTCGGTTTCATAACTATCATAACATAATAAAACAAAACACTAACGTCGAACACGGTAAGTATCAACTGTTAGTGTTTTGTTTTGTTATTGACCCGCCGTGTTTGCGTTGAATTGCTTTTTGTTTTCTACAAAATAAACAAGTGACAAACAGTGTATACTGTATCATAGAACGTTAGTGTTTTGCTTTATTGTTTTGTTATTTTACGAATCAACCACAAAGAGGACAATACGATAAGACGGAAAAACTTTAAACTTAAATATCTCTGGTTGTAATTGTTCGATTTTAACGGGGAAAACAGCAATAACAAAAGATAATATAAAACTTTCGTAATGTAATATTATAACCACACTTTTGTTGGTATCTTAGTTTTAATAATTTATATTTCATTGTTTTTTAACTTAAAATTTTTAAATTTTCTTTTTCTTTAATATTTTGTTCCTTTCTTTTGGTTAAGTGTTATTTATTGAGTGTTTTTGTACATCAAAGATATTTATAGATATTTGTTGAACGTTTAAGTGGTTCTTAACCACGATCCACAACAACATAAGAAGGTGTCTTGCCATTAAGAAAACACTTCAAACTCTCTAAGGACTACTATCGTGCTTCGTATGCTTTTAATTGTTTCAATTTAATTTTAAGCTTTGCACCTAACCTCAAAATCTCCTTCAAACATAAAAACATAATTTTATATTCTGTTAAAAAAATGTTTTGTGATTAATTTTTTATTGTTTTTAATCCAAAAGAAACGTTTTTAATTTTTTTTAATTTCCTTCACAATTGTTATTTTTTCGTAACTTTTTTTTTTTACAAAAGTCTTACTTAATCTAGATGTTTTCATGTTCTGGCGTTCTGATGAAGTAGCGAAAAGTTTTAATGAACGTCGATCTGGTGATGCAGAAGTATGGGTTAGATAAGACTGTGTTCCAAGGGGGTGAAAAACACGAAACATTGCGTGAATGTTACAAAAGGATATAATGCACGCCGCGATGAGAGGACAAGACGAGAGGACAAGACGGAAGAGATAAATGATTATTGCGAGTATGGCGTCAGCAGCAGCAGCCATCCAGCAGGAAAGCAAAAATGAAAAGCGTCGAAATGAAGAATCACTCGGCGTCTGTGCATTTTCTTCGCGCTGACGTCGACACGTTTCGAAAATTGGAATAATTAATCACTTGGGGAAATTAATTAGTTAATTTATTATTTACACAACCAGAGTCAACTCAACCCTCAAAAAAAATTAAAACAAAAACAATTTTAAACCAAAAACAAAAAGTAAAAACATTAAACATTGAAAGTTGTTAATATTTTAATGTTTAATTTAAATCGAAACATTCCCGAAGGAGTTTAACGTTTTTTGGTTTAAGGTTTAAGGTTTAAGGTTCAGGATATCCAATTCGAGTTCAGTTTGTATTCGAAATTGGTCGGGGAGAGTGTAGCTGTGGAAACTTCAATTCAATTCCGATAGCTAGCTGTGGATGTAGATGTGGAGGATCCTAAGGAAAGCATTAGAATGTAGATTCGAATTTCGAATTTGTGTAAACTGCAAATCCTTGATTGTGCAAACCGAAATTGATTCGTTTTGTATCAGCAAGCCACCATCCAGCTTTACAATGTCGTCGAATTATCTCAAACAATAAAATTTTTTACATTTTATGTAAATTCAAAACAAAAAAATCATAAATTTTAACATTTTAAACTTGTAATACAATTTATTTAAAAAAACAAAGAAAAATTATTATGATTAGTTTTTTGTTCGTTTAAATCGGATAATTACAACCTGAGATATTTAAGTTTAAAGTTTTTAGGTCTTATCGTTCAGTCCACTTTGTGCTGCGTTTCGTTGTTTGTTATTTTTACCGTTCAACGTTGAAACCAAACAAAACAAAACACTAACGTTCACAAAGTTTCAGTTCTACAGTATACAAGTAAACAGTTTGTCATTTGTTTGTTTGAAAACAAATAAATGCGTTGATGAAGAAAAAACAAAACACTAACGTTGAACATCGGAATATTGTGATATTAGTGTTTTGTTTTTAATTTTCCAATGAAGTTGTTTTGTTTGTATATTTATATTACACCACGTAACTTTTACCGAGTATTGAACGTTAGTGTTTTGTTTTACGGCAACTGTTTACGTCACAATCAACAAATTACAAATCAGCGCACAAAGAGGACAGAACGATAACACTTAAAAACTTTAAACTTAAATATCTCTGGATCTATATGTTAGATTTTAACGAAAAAAAAACCACTAACAAAATAATTTCATTAACTTTATGTTTAATACAGTAAAGGTTAATTTATTAAAATTTAAGATTGTGTTCTGAATCAATTGATAAAAAATGTATTGTATTTAATGGTTTTATGATTAATATGAATAACATTGTGACATTTAACATTCAATTATTTATCTATTTTAGCATTTGCGTACAATGTTGTTATTGATTGTGGTGTTTCTGGTGTTTCTTTGTGCGCCCGTTTCCGATAATAGATCGCAAATATCGATGCAGTCGGCATCGGCACCGGGTTGGAAAGTTGTGACTGTGTTTTCGACCCCCGGCTAAAAGCACACAATAACGAAATAGCGAAACAATAAGCGTATAACAATTGCGAATCGACCCCTAACTGTGTATCTTCTGGCTGGCTGCCATCGTCAACGACTTTCATAATTAATTGACAAAAATCATTTATCCCACCCGCAAAACGAAGCAACAGTAGCATAGCATTGTTTTATTTCATGCGACTTCCAAAAGACGCAGTGAATTGGAAATGCATTGAAAATCAATTGGGCCAATTGTTGGGTTTGTACTTGCACCACTGTTTTATGAGTCAATATATGAACAAAGCTCTAAAACACACAGTCGATCGATGTGCTGGTTACTGATTGGGATTCAAGTTTTGGATTATATTTCAATTTGAGTTCAAATTTTCGAACAATCAAATACCTTTCATGTATGCGGACATGGATATACCAGTAATAACGCATGGAAGTTGATTTGATTTGTTTATTCAATCAAATCCACAATTAAATTTTAATTATTAATCTGTTTGGTCAATATAGACTTTGAAGTTGTAATAGGTTATGTTTATTATTAATTTTTGTTTAAAACAAAACAGTATTAAGATGTATTACGTTTTTGTTTTGTTTTTAGTTTTTTTTTCGTTAAAATCCGACAATTAGAAGCTGAGATATTTATGTTTAAAGTTTTTCAGTGTTATCGCCTTATCTTCTTTGTGCGTTGATTCGTATTTTGTTGATTGCCACGTAAAACAAAACACTAACGTATAACACTGTGGTAAAGTTACAGTTATACACATATGCTGTTTGTCATTTGTTTGTTTGAATCATAATACGTCGCTGAAAATAACAAAACAAAACACTAACAACGCATACATACGGTGCTCAATGTTAGTGTTTTGTTTTGTTATTTTTTTAACATGTTCATTTTTGTTTGGTTGTTTGAAACAAATGACAAATGTTCTACACTCCGGGACTGTAACACTATAGTGTTTTGTTTTATTCTGATTGCGTTAACAAACTACGAATAGCAGAACAAAGAGGACTATACGATAAGTGTTGAAAACCTTAAACTTAAATATCTCTGGTTGTAATTGTCAGAAATAAACCAAAAAAAAACATTATTCTTTATTTTTGTTTCTTAATAATTTTTTGTGCATTATTCAAGTTATTTATGTCCTAATATAAAATCCATTAGTAAGTAAAGTTAAAAATTCTGAACCAATTTCTCAAAAAAAAGCATTATGTCATTAAAAGAAGCACTAATTGCCTTGAAAACATATTGCGCAACATTTGTTACTAATGATTTTCATGGAATCCACCCAAAAACCGAGTGCTAAAAACAGATAACCATTCCTAGCGAATTCTAGCATTGGTAAACGTTTTGGTTAGTATTTCTCTTCCTTCTGTGTGTGATTGTTTTTATTTTCATTATCCGTTTCGTAATCCTTTTTAAGGTAGCATCTTATACCTCTACTCCAACCTCGTGCGCGTTGGCGTTAACGCGAGTTTGTAACCATTGGGGTAACATTGGTGTGGACTATTATGAAACCGTTGCAGTGCAGTCTTGCGCTTGGCAATAAATTGCGTTTTGATTTACAGTCCAAGCGCGTTTTCTCCACTTTCCCAAAACGCTAGCGCTGGTGCAGTTTTCGGTTCGTCGGCCTGCTTGCTCTCTCTGTGGAGCAGACGTTAACGCGTCGCGCACGTTCCACATTGCCGCCAACCACCAACCCCAGCGCAGGGTAGTTGTGTTGCAGTCGCCGGGTAGCTTTTACTAACAGTTCTAACACTTCCGCATTACTCGTATTAGCCATTGTAGCGTGATGGCGATGAAACTATGCGCCACGGTCGTGTGCATCGGTGCAGATAGTTTCTCTTTTACTATAACTTTTTTTGTGCCAAGAGGAGTTAGCGGGAGTAAAGGGAAAATTAAAAAAAGCCATTAGCAACACACTGTCTTTTTATTTTTAACTTTTGTTACAAAGACTTTGTTGTATAGAATACAATTTTACAGTAAATTAAGTAAAGATTTATTAAATATTCACTCCACTGTGTTTTTTCTCTCTTCTCTTCATCTTTTTTTACTTCTTTGTTTTTTTTCACAGAAAGAAAGAAAATTTTTTTTCTGTTTTCTCCATTTCTTTTTTCTATTTTTTTTCTTCTTTCCATCAATTCTCCTTTTCCCCTTTCCATCTTTTTCTCCTTTTCCCCTTTCAATCTTTTCTCCTTTTCTCATTATCTCCTTTTCTCCCCTTTTCCTTATCTCATTTCTCCTTTCTCTTTTCTCCGTTTTCCGTTTTCCCTTTCTCCATTCCCCTTTTCTCCGTTTTCCTTTTCTTCATTTCCCTTTTCTCCGTTCTTCTTTTCTTCCTTTCCCCTCTTCTCCTTTTTTCAGTTTCTCCCATTTTTCTTTTCTCTTTTTCTACCTTCCACCCTTTCTCCTCCTCTCCTCATCTCCTCTTCTCCTCTTCTCCTCTTCTCCTCTTCTCCTCTTCTCCTCTTCTCCTCTTCTCCTCATCTCCTCATCTCCTCATCTCCTCATCTCCTCATCTCCTCATCTCCTCATCTCCTCATCTCCTCATCTCCTCATCTCCTCATC
>JARJDS010002011.1:0-33131 GCA_030264155.1 Atheta pasadenae
CATTTCTGGATGCGAGCGTTTTGCCGGCCGCTGACTAGCCACAAAAATCAAGCATCTGTTTATTTTACAATTGATTCTTCATAGCGGCATTGGTAGTCAAAGAGTTCACAGTGCCAATGTGTACACGTATTGGCGGCAAAATATCACTTTGATGTGGTTACTGAAAATCTACGACTGCGAAAGTGTTACAGGGCCTTAGGGTACCATATAGAAGTATTTACAAAATTTCGGCTGGGTATCTCAAATTCCGAGGTGAAAATACTAAAATGACTGGAGTAATAAAATATTTAAATTCTACGAATTAAAAAACCCTTTAAACAATATATTTTATCATATAATACTTAATTGCTTAATTTTGATGATCAGTTTCTTCAATTCCTGTGTCAGTTGCCTGGTGGTAACCCTTCTAAGCCATGTTATAATCCAAAAGTTACTATTAAACATACATATATAATTTGACACACTAGACTTAACGTATGTTTGACTGCATGTGTTTGAATTACTTAATTATTTAGAAAACATAAAAATTGTCTTACTTTGTACGCCACAATGAAATACTTCGCTTGTTTCATATGTTAATTTGAGTCTTGGATTAAATAGGTGTTATTGTGAACGTTTGCAGGTTGTAATCTACATTTGTAATCAACTGAAGATAAAATTGTATCCACTTTTGTTTCGATTACAACTTACAAAGTTTCAAAGGATACAAATTATTTAATAAAAAAATATATTTATTTTGTATGTATTTGTATAATTAAATACAAATGGCACGTATACAGTCAATAAAAATCACTATCATCTTATCTCAATTTTGTCCAAATTACGCTTGACTGGGATTTGTCAGGTATGAATTTAGCCATACATTCGTGAAAATATCGCGCGGTATGCACATTTCACTACAAGCCTTTGTCAACGCACTATTGCTAGTATTCTTAAGTCGAGATTGCATCTTTTGCTTTGTTTCCACGCCCTTTGCGCACAGCCATCGCAACATTTCTTCTTCTAATGGACTAACAATGTCGCTCATATCGATGTCCAGTAAACCGGTCTTTTTTTCATCGAAAAGGAAGTGGCTTATTGTATGACCGCGCCTCATTCGACTGTGACGACGCGATGCATGCGAATCAAAGTCGATTATGTCTTTTATCACTGCAGGCAGTTTTGGCAGTCTTGGTGATTTTTCAATTTCAGATGTCGCAATTGTAGAACCCAAAGGTAAATCATTGCTTTTTATTGTATTACTAAAAAAATTAAAATAAAAAACAAAAATTAACAACAAAAATGAACCACAGAGTGATAAGTTTATTATAATCATCTGAACGAAAGTCTTCCAAACTGATACGACTGTATAATAAATATTTAGAATAAATAAAACAATGACGCAATAACGCAAACAAACTCAACAAACATTAACAAATGCTTGTAACGCTACGTCATGTCGGTTTAGAGCGAGTGCGAGTTGAGTACATGTGCACCGAGCACATGCTCGTAAATGTACCGAGTTAGAACGCCATCTCTAACGCACACAATGACGACCACGGATTGTTTAATAATGCACACACATTTCATATTTGCGTTTGTCCTTGCGCGCATGATTTATTCTTACAATTTGTTACGGATTTTGCTTACAAACTTGTCATTTGTTTTGACCAAGTTAACAAACAAACAAACCAACTAACTTACCATCGATTGGAAAGCAGCCTCTGGAAGAACAAGTGCACAACCCACATGGTATGCAATAATATGCTCTGCACCAAATCCATGAGCGTAAATTTATTTGATTTAATAACATTGAAACGTATATATCCACGAAACGTATGTTAGCTACTAACAGCGCAAATAAGATTCAACTTTTGCGAAGTTCATGCCGGCCGAAAGTGCGGAATCACATGATATTCTGCAGGGAATGCATGAATTGTGTTTAACGTCACCGATGACAACGTCGTCACTGGTCGTCACCGTCAGTAATACTAATACGGTTAATACGGTTTCTAATTGAATTAGGTGAGTGCGCGATGTCGTCGCGCGTTGCGGTCGTTGTCGTTCTTTCAACTATTCTTGAGCACAAATAAACGCGCGTGCTGCTGCTCGTAGTCGCGTAACGCACTGAACAAGGTTTGCGCATTGCCTGCTCAACGAATTGTCCAATACTCGTAAATTGGTCGACTTTGTGAATATATACGTACGGTTTCTCATCGCCTATTATTCACCCAACGACGTCACGGAAAAACAAATGACGACCGATCGACGAAAAATGTGATAGAAAGTAAACTATTAATAATAAAATTTCCAAAACGTAATGATCCATATAAATATTAATAAACTCAATTACAACAAAGGTAGATACAACATAAACCTAAAGTTATATTCTGGTGTCACAAAGATAATAAATTAATTAATTAGATCCGGTATCAAATTGCCTTCCGAAGTGTTACTCGTGCTACTCGTCGAGTTAGGACTATCCTTAATATTTAAAGTTGAAAGTAAGGTTAAATTATCCATCATGTTATAGTCAGGTTCTTCCTTGCTGGAGAAGTTCAGATCTAAATCAGGAATCAAAGATGGAATGTCTGGTTCGTCCGGCTCATCTTCTACGTGATTGTCATCCTTTATCTCAACTCCGTCCTCAATTTCGTCTTCGTACGGCTCCTACAACAAAGATTTATAAATCAGTCGGATACATATTAGATATAATGTAAATTAAATTCATACAGCATTAATAGGCGTAGTAGATTTATATTGAAATGCGGTATTAGACAAATCTACTTCAACAGGAAATAATGCAGGCCCGTTTAGTAAACCCAATAAATTGCCGTGTAAATCAGCAAATCCTTGTATAAGTTTAGTGAGATGTCCACCCAAAGATTGCACATGCTTGTTATCTAATAATTCCATTTTTACAAGAACATCGGATCGTAATCGTGCAAACTTGGCACGTGCTGCTTGCCTACAACGCAAAATTAACCTGGAACACACTCATTAGTTTATCAATGTGTAAATAATTAATTTAATTAATTCCCATACCTATATTCATAGTTTCCGGTTTCTACGCGGTATAAAGACTCTTGAATTGCAGCATAGCTACACTCTTCGTCGTCCATTTCTTTAACCTTCAAACAGTAGGCTAAGTATTCAAACTTGGCGTCTGCGTACTTCTTCACAGTGAGTCGTGTGTCCGGTATGGCTTTGTACAGGTACGTGCCCATATCAGCTAAAACCTATAAACAAGTCAAACAATTGGGTGAGTGCACATTTATCAAGAAAGTCACTATCAGCACTTACAGGCTTAACTGCTTTAAGCATATCGTACTCCATGCGCTCCATATTCCGATGTTGTTCCGCAAATAATCGAAAAGCTTCCGAAGCGCGTGGTTGCGGTTCTCGTACCGCCAGTTCGGCGAAAACTTCACCCATTTGTTTAACGGCAATTGACATGTCAAAATGTGCCTTTAACACGCGCTCACAATGCTCAACAAGTCCCCGATACATTAACTCAGTTTCCTGCAGTTCTTGCAATTTTTTCACTAATGTGTCATTGCACAAAATGGCACGTGACAATCCCAGAGCATCGGCCGTTGAAGAACTCATATTCTCCACTAAACGATGCTTGACTTTTTTCAGTACAATGTCTAATGACTTGCCCTGTTGTGGATCGGCATGCAATTTATTGTAATTGATTACTACTTCATCCTTTAAAAAAAGCACATAACATTTAGTATTTTATTGTTGTACATAAGTTGCGTGTTGCACATACTTTAGCAGCTTGAATCATTTTTGCCACTTCAACTTTAGTTTTTCCCTTAACCGGTTGCGAGTTTACTGATACCAATTCATCTCCAGACTGCAAAGTGCCATCTTTGGCTGCTGCGGTGTTGTCAAATATCTGTACGATGTAGAGACACGGACACAATGGCGCTCCTCCACCAATACTGATACCGATTAGATTGTTGGCGTCTTTTTTGATGGCAACCGTGCCGGAAGTAACAGTCATTCCCCTAAAATTAACGCAAACATCACTGCGCACTCTTGAGTTAACAGTATCCTAAGGTACTAACATTCGTCACTAGATTGCGTTACTAGACAGTGTGTTGTGTGATAATTGATTGTGGTAAATTGTGAATTTGTGGTTGTGTATAAAAGTAAACAAATCGTGTGATCGTGTAAACTTCGGTTGCATTGCAGGATTTGATACTATTTGCAAATAATACAATAGCTCCAAATTGCACTAGTAGCTCCTATGATGTGGATGGCAGGATTCTAAGGTTTCAGCATTTCAGCGCTAATTTCGATTAAGTCATATACTACACACAAACGCACTCAAGCCGTAACACACTCACATGGTGTTTTCTTTCATTATCGAATTCTGCGCCTCAAACAAAAGGCACTCAGTTTGGTCTTCATCGTCCTGATCGTGGGCAATATCATCCGCATTCGCATCCGTATGTTTTGTTTGATCGTCGCTCACATTTGCAACGTTATTTGATGGCGACGAGTTTTGATTTCTGTGTAATTTGATTTCATCAAATGTTGCAAATGTGATAATGTGGTATGCAACTTGTCACACATCACTTCAGGAATGTAATGTATAACAAGTTACAAATACTTGAATGATTCGTGTTGTGTGTTGGGTATAAAAAATAAATCAAAAACAATTACAATCTATTCTCCGCTGGAAATATGTACTCTTCATATGGACTCCTGAGCAATTGCATATACATTTTGACAACACGGCACTCAAATTTTGAATTTTTTAAATACTGTTGCTTTTATTTTCAATTGGAACGAAACATTTCGTGTAGACTCGATTGTATAACGGGTTTGTAGTTACTACTGCAAGTTTGTTCAAGTTGTGATTGTGCTGCTAACAAAAAGCCGGACGGAAAATGGTTTATCGTCCGATTAAGATTAAACACGAACGAAACAATTTCTGCGATAAGCCGGGCGCCCACATGAGGTGTGTGTGGTTATACACATAATAATTGCACCAACACAAAATAATAAACAACTGTTTGTGTGTATATTGTTTATGTTTTTAGATGGTTTAGATGTAATAAAAGGTAAACGTACAGCTTGTCTTCTTCCAAGTAGTAATCGTCGTCGTAATCTAACATTTTGAATGATTATGTGGTAAATTTATAATAAATATAATCTTAGTTTGTTACTGTTTTATTAGTTACTGTGTACCATCAGCTGCTAAAGCTGTCGAAGTACAGCAGAAGTGAAATGCGTCGCGACGTCAAATTCGACGCCGACGCAAAACGCAACCAAGTATTGATTTTTTGTAGAGGTAAGTATGTGTCATATCTACAGCGTTTACAACAAGTATTTTGTGTTAAATATTTTAAAAATTTAAATTATCATGTCCCCAATCATAAAACCTACATTCATTCATTCAAGTTATTTATTTAAATATTTTATTTGTTTGTTTATGTTACAGTAAACTATTAAATTATCGTATGTTAAAATGATTTTACCAGTTAGTAGTAAACAGATGTCAGCTCAACGTTGACTCAAACTTTAGCCTATTTACATTTGGGCATTTGGGCTAACAAGAAAAGCCTAAAGTGATCCTGAGTGATCCAAACATTCAAATTATTTATTTAAATATTTTACTTGTCTTTTGAGATTACAGAAAACTGTTGATTTGGTTTTTATTACAGAAAACTACTCATCTTTTATATAGTGGAAAGATTAGTTCAGTTAGTGGCAAACAGATGTCAGTATAAGTTTGTTCTTGATTAAAAGTGTAATGTATTATATAAAAATTAATAATTACAGTTTATCTTCAAAATTACAGTAATCAAACCAAAAGCTTCCATGCATGTGTTGAAGTTGAGGTGGTGGAAACGGCCACATTAGATAAGAACTATAATCTGTAAAAGATTGTTTCATTAAAGTTAATTTGAATTTGATGTGCACAATATTAATTTATATTTCGCCATCGTTGTTGTAGTCATTAAAAGCAATAATAATAAACAAATGGCAATTGTTTTTTATGTTTCACAACATTCACATACTGACACCACTAGTATGAATCGTTAAGCATTTGATTGAATACAAGCGTCTGCTAATGATTGTCTCGTAGCAATGGCCAAGTATTCGTACATAAAGTTTTTAATCGTACAACTTTATCTTACATTGTTAAGTAGGTTTGGCTACTCATATGAAATACCACAAGTACGATTGCAAGCACTGTCACCTAAAGGACTTCGTGCTTCAATTCCAGGTATGTAAAATTAGTTTATAAAAAATTATCAGTATATTTGATTTTATGTTTATAGATCAACGAGGTGTAAAAATCTTTGGATTCTATGGTAGTGTTAACAATAATATTGCACAGTTAGATCCAGGTGATTTCAACCAAAAAGATGTGATGAAGGCAACTAACGGGCTTTGGGTGTACGAGGATCTTGACGTGGTACTGCAAGAGGGTGATATCGTTAGTTACTGGGTTTACGTTCAACACGAAAACATCAGCTATTCGAAAGATGGCCAATCTTGGCAAGTTAAAAGCAAGTTTTATATAAAGATATAGACGCAATTTATTTTATAATTATACTTTTATAATATTTTAGAGCTTGAGACAGCAAAAGCAGAATGCATAAAATCAGAAACATTTTCTTTGGGAAAACAGGCGTGTGTGGGTCAATTAATTTTTGAGGATAACTTTGATCGTCTTGAGAATAATGATTGGACACCACAAAAATATTATCCTTCATATTTTACACAAAATTATGAATTTAATTATTATTCACCCGAATCCGTAAAAGTAGAAAATTCGAAGCTAATTATTACACCCTTAGCTTTACTTAATGAAAATGATATACGAGGAACTTTAAATTTAACAAATGGGTAGGTATAATTGTATTTTTTTTTGTGTTTAAATAATGTATCATTATAACAGATGCACGAGTAAAAAATTTAATGAAGAATGCATTAAAGAATATACGTATGGATTAAACTATTTACCACCTGTAAGATCCGGCGAAGTGTACTCCAAGTTTACTTTTAAATATGGCCGTATTGAATTCGATGCGAAACTACCCTGCGGTGATTGGATTTATCCAGGTACAACAATAATTTTCCTTATACAATTGCATTATTTTTAATATCTTAAATTTCAGAAATTACTTTATTATCACCTCAAGATATCTACAAGAACAAATCAAATATAATTTTAGCATACGCACTCGGGAACGCAGTGTTGAAGTCTAATCTTAACAATAACGATATTGGAGGTAGTGTGTTGTTTTCCGGATTCTCACCGGTTGAACAAAACAACAAACATTTGTCGAAAATTACTATTAACAGTCGACTTTGTAAAGCAAATCATAAATTTAAAGTGATCTGGAATAAAAGTAGGTTACCAAAATACTAATAATTCAATTAATTATTTAAATATTTTACTTATAGACAAAATATATTCATACTTAGATAATTTTGACACACCATATGGAGTAATAAATACCGATGATTTTGAAAATTACATCGACTCTGAAGTAGGTGTCACATACACATTTTTATTTAATGATTTGTGTTTAATTCGTAAATGTTTTAGTATTACATACGATTAGGGGTATCTGTCGGTGGTCATAGAAACTTCCCAGATTGTCATATCACCACCAATAATAGACCAAAACCATGGACTAATTATAATTTAGAAGCCTTGCATGATTTTTTCAAAGATCGCAATCAATGGTTCTCCACATGGCAACCGGATGTAAGCTTAGAAATTGATAAGTTGAAAATTTACGCTTTGTAATTTTTTTGTTTGTAAATAACAAAGATTAATCTGAGAAGTGAATAATAATTTATGACTAATTTGGTTATTTGTGTTTTAATACGTTGCCTAAATCTGTGAATTGTAATTCCCCATCGTGTTTATACGTAAATAAAATAAAACATAAACAAAATGGCCATCTTCGAGGTCAACATCATGTCAGTCGATCCGAGTCGACCTGATGGACTGATCGATCAGTGTGCTTGAAAAGTTGGTCCAGGCATGTGGCGTTGGTTAAAGCAACAAAAATGTCGGCAAATAACGCATACATAAATATTGTATTTCATCAACTTTTATTATTATTATTAATTGATTTTGGCTCGTTGTACCAAATACCAAAATTACAATTTGAGGCGTTTTCACCTCGAGGGTTTCGTGTATCAATACCAGGTAATTAAAGTAATTAAATTAATAAAATAAGTTAATAAGTTATTTCGAGTATTTGTTGTTTACAGACGAAGATGGATTAAAATATTTTGCATTCCACGGAAGTATTAATAATCATCTTAATGAATTAGAACCCGGTGAATTAATCAAAGAAGTGGGAAGTGCAACAAACGGCAGATGGGTATACGACGCCCCTGATGTGGTGCTGCACATCGGCGATTCCATTGGGTACTGGGTGTTTGTCCAGTATCAAATGTACGGATATCGCAAAGATAATCAAACTTGGGAAGTTGATGGTAAATAGTAATAATAATATTTAACGCTTATAACTATGTATAAACCTTAATTTTTAGTACTTAAAAAACGCACTGGCGGTGCAAATGATGTGGTCGCCGCTGAATGTCCCAAATCGCAAACAATTATTTCAGGAAAACAGGCGTGTGCCGGAGAGTTAATTTTTGAAGATAATTTTAATCGACTTCAATATAACAAATGGACACCACAAAAATACTATCCATATCATTCGCCTGTAAGTTGTCAATCACTAATATTCAAAAGTTGTGTACTCAAATTAGTAAATGTTTTTGCAGAATTATGAATTTAATTATTATCTACCTGAATGCGTAAGCGTACAGAACTCAAAGTTAATTATAACACCACAAGTTACAAACAACGAAAACGACATACGAGGAACTTTAGATTTGCGAGATGGGTAATTATATATTTTTTTAAATTTAGTAAATTTTCTAAAATTAATTAATTATAGTTGTACGAGTACACGACGAACTGATGAATGTTTATACGAACAATTCGGTTCTAATTATTTACCGCCCGTGAAATCAGGCGAAGTGCAATCACAGTTTACATTCAAATATGGACGAATTGAATTCGATGCTAAACTACCATGTGGCGATTGGATTTATCCAGGTTTGATTCAATAATCATCAATAAATAATCAATAATTTATAAACAAGTAAACAATTTTAGAAATCAGTCTATTACCATCTCAAGATATAAATAGAAATAGATCAACAATAGTCTTAGCGTACTCTCGTGGAAATGAAGTGTTGAAACCTAAAGAAAGTAATGGTGACGACATTGGAGGGACTCTTTTGTTTTCAGGCTTTTCATCTGAGCAAAGAGAACCAATGCGGAGTTTACATTTAGCGTCCACACGTGTCACAAACCCAATTTGTAAAACAAATCATAAATTTAAAGTGGTTTGGGATAAAGGTATTTTCATATTAAAAAAAAATAACTATGTTAAATACTAAATTAAATATTTGGTGTTTACAGATAAAATTTATTCTTACCTAGATAATTTTAACAAACCATTTGGTGAAATTACAATGCGGCAAAACATGAATTTTGTAGACTCTGAGGTGAATACATCAAAAAGTTTTAAATATAAAATTAAGTTAACAATTTAATTGTTTTTTGTTTTAGTATTTAATACGTCTAGGAGTGTCTATTGGCGGTCAAACCAATTTCCCCGACAACTATGAAACGCAAAACGGCGTTACAAAACCATGGAGAAACTTTGACCAACGTTCCTTGGGAAACTTCTTCAAACATCGAAACCAATGGCTGTCAACCTGGGGATCGGATGTTGCTTTAGAAATAGACAATTTCAAAGTGTACGCTTTATAGTTATTTTATTTGTTTTGAACAATATATTTATAAATTTATTAGATAAAACAATTAAAATAATTTTTTTATTTTAAAACTTGTGGCTCATTTAACCCCACAAACCCGTTCTACCCAGTTTTTAAAAGGTAAATGCACTCCTGGTTAGCAACTCATTGAAAAAAACCTGTTCAATCTAAAAAATCGCGACACAACACCAAATTCTTAACCACTTTTGCTGAAACAGTTAAACGAAAATGTTGCAGTTGCAGCTTAAAATTATTGTGTTTACATGTTTGAATTTCGTCATTGTTTATGCACAATTGCATTTACATAATGTTGTCCATGCTCATCTATCACCTCAAGACCTACATGTATCATTATTAGGTAAGATTTGTTATACCTAATTAATTATCTGGTTGTGTTTAAATTTGTTTTAATAACTTAGAAAAACCGGTTGGATCAATTCATCATGATCACCACCACCATAACACAAAGGAAACATTTAAAATTTCACAAGCTATTGTTGAAAAACTACCGCTTGGTTTTCGAGTCTCTATTGCAGGTATGATTTATTCAAAAAATTAATAATTTTACCAACACAAATTCAAACAAACTAATGGGAATGACCTACACAAATAAAAACAAGATAAAAATAAACAACAATTATTGTTGATTGCTTAATGTGTTTGTAAATACGATTTAAATTGTAAACAAGGTTGGAAAATACATTTAAGATTTCTGTGAATGTAAATGACCGAATACGAACAAACACAAATTACTAAGTCTATATCAAATCCAATAAGACAGGCACAAATGCAAAACCAGTTTAATAAAATCGGAGATATAAAAACAAATCACACATGTACATCGTGTCATTCGTATTTAAACTCATTGCACTTGTAGTTCACATCCAGCTTTAGGTTATGTCGACGTTGTGTTAAATTGTGAATTTGTGATTTTAATTTAAATATTACTAGCAAACTAACACAATGAAACAAAAACAAAAAACGAAACAGTTAGTAGTGTACGCATTATTCCTTTGTTTTGTGCCAAGCTATGCACAATTCGATGTACCGGCAGCTTTATTCACGCCGTTAAATCCGCAAGGTTTTCAAGTGTCAATTCCAGGTAACATTACACACACTCACACACGACATTGAACAAAACTGACTGTGTGGTTGCTAATCAAACAATAAACAATAATTGGCTCAATGTGTCACAAAATTTTTAGACCAACCACACTTTGATTTATTCGGCTTTCAAGGACAAAAACAAAAAAACAACGCACGTAAACCACAAAAAGAACAAATTAATTACCGAAATCAAGATCAATTTGAAGTACCATTGGCTTTAGTTGAACCATTATCACCGAAAGGTTTTCGTGTGTCTATTCCGGGTAAAGCTCAAAAACAAATAAAAACAAAAAAAAATACAAAAATACACATAATCTAAAGTATAATCTGTTCATTTGTTGTTTGTAAATTATATTTATTGTTTGTAATTTATTTAATATTTTAGACCAACCAGGTATTAAATTGTTTGCTTTTCACGGTAAACTTAATGAAGAAATGAATGGTCGTGAAGGTGGGACTTATTCCCGAGATATAACTAAAGCCACTAATGGCCGGTGGACCTTCATTGATAAGACAACGCGCCTGAAACCAGGAGATGTTATTTATTACTGGACTTACGTTGATTATTTCGATGGCGAACGCAAGTTGGGTTATGTCAATGACGATCAATCGTACACCGTGACTGAATTGATTCGAGACCCATCGTTATCAACGACGACAATGCAAACTACAACAACGAAACAACCAATAAATAATCCCAATTGCTTGAGTACGGTGACGAAAGTTAATGGTAAACGTTCATGTTCCGGTAGATTAATATTCCAAGAAGAGTTTAATGCTAATTTTATGGCTAGAAGTGTTGGCAAGTGGACAATTGATTGCCAATTTGCTGGCAGCCCTGATTTCGAATTTGTTTTGTACAATAACGACGAAAGAAATATTTTTGTTAAAAAGAATGTGTTGAATATTCAACCTTCATTAACCAATGATAGGTTTGGTACGAATTTTGTTGATTCGGGCGACGGTTTAGATCTCAGCACAAAGTAAGTACAAAGAACTAGTTAGGAACCACTTAAGATAACTTTATATTTTTGTTTTTAGTTGTACTGGAACGCCTGGTACTTTACATTGCGAACAAAAACCATTTGGATTTACCATTTTACCGCCAGTATTATCCGCGCGGTTACACACGAAGGAAACCTTTTCATTCGTTTATGGTACAGTTGAAGTTCGTGCCAAATTGCCGAAAGGTGATTGGATTTACCCGCAGATATTTCTAAGCCCGAAAAAGCGTGAATATGGGCGAGGATATGAATCGGGCCAAATTCGCATTGCGTTCTTACCTGGCAATCAAGCGAAAAACAACAAACTATCCGGCGGTGTTATTTTAGGTTCCAGTATTGGAGGA
Organism: Atheta pasadenae; assembly: GCA_030264155.1. Taxonomy (NCBI): domain Eukaryota; kingdom Metazoa; phylum Arthropoda; class Insecta; order Coleoptera; family Staphylinidae; genus Atheta; species Atheta pasadenae. The sequence continues at coordinate 12,278 of JARJDS010002011.1, forward strand.
AGAACTTACGCAATGAAAAGTGTGATGAGTCCTGTTGGAACCTGGGCAGATGATTTTCATGATTTCAGTGTGAAGTGGGAACCTGAACAGATTACGTTAATGGTGGATCATGAAGTATACGGTACCATAACACCCGAAGAAGGTGGGTTTGCTTCCAAGGAACAGGAATTGGGATTAACTGGAGCTAGTAGATGGAAGAGTGGTTCAGTTTTGGCTCCATTTGATCAGGAAGTATGTTTTCCATTACATTTGTATAATAAACAGGTGCAATAAAAAAAATAATTTTAGATGTACATTACGGTTGGTGTTGGAATCGGTGGACATTCTTTCCCAGACGAGGCTGGTAAACCGTGGATTAATAATGATCCCAAAGGACAAAAAGCGTTCTACAGGGCTTTGAGTAATTGGTATCCCACTTGGAACAAAGATAGTGTATTGCAAGTTGATTCTATTCAAGTGTATGCATTGTAATTGTGTTTTGTATTACTTATTGATATTTTTATGACTGATGACTTTTAACATTTTATATCTAACAATAAATAATTTTTTTCTTTATTTAAATTTGAAACAATTGTTCCCAAGTATTAATTTACACACCAGTGATTGTTTTCATTGGCATTCAAGGTCAAGTTTGATGTTTGTGTGGGGATTACGAGATTCAACACAAATTAAATCTTTAATTTAGTTGTAAATGTTAGCGACATCAACAAACAACAACGCAAATCATGGGTTTGAATTATTTCTTAATTTTTGCGTGCTTTATTGTTAAACTAAATAACATTTATGCGCAGTATCAAGTACCACCTGCGTTAATTGAAGTGTTATCGCCGAAAGGATTTCGAGTTTCTATTCCGGGTATATTTAATAGTCTAGAATAGCGTGATTGGAGTATTTATAAATTTATATTGTTTGATTAACAGATGACCCTAATTATCACATCAACATATTTGCATTTCACGGTAAAATCAATGAAGAAATGAACGGCCGTGAAGCTGGAACTTTTTCTAGAGACATAACTAAAGCCAAAAATGGCCGTTGGACCTTCATTGATAAAACAACAAAGATAAAACCTGGTGATGTAATTAATTATTGGACGTATGTGGAGATAATTCAAGATGGCGGTGGTAAAATTGGATTTCCTCGTGATGACGAAACATTTACTTACACAACTACAATTATAACTACAACTACAACTACAACAACAAAACCTATCGATGTGAAACCAAAGGTTATTGATACGGATGACAATAGCGATAAAGTCGTGTTTATAGACGATAAAGATTGTGCACCAAGTAAAACAAAAGTCGGGAATCAGTTTGTTTGCGCGAAGAAATTAATATTTCACACATCATTTGGTGAAAATAAAAGAAGTTTAGATAACTGGCAGAAAGAAGTTAGATTTGCTGATGAACCTGATTTTGAATTTGTAATGTACACCGATGATAAACGCGTTGTATACATTAAAAATAATTTGTTACATATCAAACCAACACTCACTGACGACATCTATGGTCCGGATTTTGTCAACTCAGAAGACGAGTGGAACTTGGGAGCAAAATGTACAGAAAACTCGAATTCACATAGTTGTAGGCAAACACGCATAGGTGGCTATATATTTCCGCCTGTAATATCAGCAAAATTAAACACGAAACGGACATTTGCTTTCAAATATGGCAGAGTTGATATAAGAGCCAAGTTACCAAAAGGTGATTGGATTTATCCAGAGTTGTTTTTAAACGCTAAGGATGAAAAATACGGAGCGTTTTATGGATCTGGTCAAATTCGCATTGCATTCGTTGGTGGGAATGAAAAGTTTAACAATAAACTGCAAGGAGGCGTTATTTTGGGTTCTAGTAGTGATGGCAGAACCTTTGGAATGCGTGAAATTATTAAAGAAAATGGTAAATCTTGGTGCGATGATTTTCATATTTTTAGTGTAATTTGGAAACCAAATGCTATAACTGTCTTGGTGGATAATCAAGAATATGGTAGGATTAACTATGAAAAGGGAGGGTTTGGCACAAAACTAAAACAAGATGGCGTTGATAATTGGAACACTGGGACTGAATTTGCCCCGTTTGACCAAGAAGTAATCTATTTGTGTATTGTTAAATTAGTTATTACAAAAAATTGGTTTCAGATGTATCTAACAATCGGGCTTGGGGTTGGTGGGCATTCATTTCCTGACGAACCTAATGGAAAACCATGGATTAATAACGACCCCAAAGGTCAAAAATTATTTTATCGGAATAAATCTGATTGGTATTCGACTTGGACTAATCAAAGCGTTTTAATTATTGATTATATTAACGTTAAAGCTTTATAGTTTACACTGAAATATTATTTATGGATGCTCACCGTTAAAATGGGCGTAAGTCAACAATTGTAAAACAAACCAATAGGACAACAAACAGTATGTTTCGAGTATAGGGTAAAGTTGCTTAAGTCGCACCGCTAAAACAATATTCTCTAAACTTAAAATTTTACAACAACATTTTCGGTGATGAGACTATTTGGGATTATTTTCAAACAAAGTAATGCACAATCATTGATTAGAATTTGTTTAACAAAACATCAGAATCAGTATAACTTAGAAACTAGTAGCTTAGCTGGTTGTACCAATACTAAAATAGTATCAAAATAAGATTATATAATAGTTGAAAAATAATTGAATTATTACTCTTGTTTCCAACTATTAGGTACTTATCTAAAATTGCACATATTTTACCAGAGTTTCATAACTATGATGGCAACTCTGAAGGCAACTATTATGGCAAATTAGGCAACTATCCCCTATATTACGTATTCCAGTTAAAGAAATAACTGAGGTACTTTTCTTATTACACATTTAGATTTAAATTTGTTAAATTTGTAGATAATAATATTTAAATAAAACGTACCTGTATTTTTCTGTATAGCACTTCACAATTAAAATGACACTTTAATGTCAAAAACCAAAATGATTGATATATGGGTTACTTTGAGACTTTAACCAATTTATCAAACACATTAATTATACTCCAAGTGTTTCAAAGCATCTTAACATGCATGTTAGCTTTCGCGTTTTCGCATTTCATGACAGTTTTACACTGTAGTATACCAACAACAGCTGGACTTCTAGCTGGATTCATCACGTTGCCGATTATTGTGCAATTAAAAACCGCCCAACGGTGAGTAAGTATTCAATTTAGCGTAATCGTAATACTAAAACAAATAACATTTTTATTTTAGTAAATTACAAACATCGAAAAAAATCAACTTTACTATATTGTACAAACGCTTAGCAATATCTACATGCATAATTTTACAAAGCATCAGTGTTTCGTTAACGTTAGTAAATTTGTTGTCTTTTAAAACATGTCAGAGTACATTCCTGGAAGTGATGCACGAGTACGGTAACAAACAGCATTCCAAAAGTATTGTAGATAATGTCCAGTGGTTCCTGCAATGTTGCGGGGCTGTAAGATACAAAGATTGGTATGATATCAACTGGGGGAATTTTATTGTTGATCCATTTCACCCGAAAAAGTATGATTAGATCTACTGAATGAATTTCAATGACTTATGGGTATTATTTCAGAAAGAAAGCTATTGAACAATTGTTAATAAGCGATACAGATGACTATCCCGATTTGTCAACAGTGCGTAATGATGCAGTGCCGTTTTCTTGTTGTGCTGAAATTGCATCCACTGGATGCATTCATCAAAATCTCAAACAGTTTGGAACGTATACAATCAATTCCCAAGGGTGTGGATACCAGTTAGACGCTATAAACAACGCAGTTTTAATATTGGAGTTAATACTTTATATTGCGGGGTTATTAATTGAGGTTATAATGTTGTACTATTTATTCAAATCTCATGCACACTCATTTCACGAGAAAAGCTACGTAAAGTATGAAAAACTATCAAGTAAAAGCAGCGCAAGGTTAAAAAAGTTTCACAACAACGAAAAAAAAGAATTCAGTAAGTTTCTGAACGATGCTGAAATTTAAAGTTTGAGGTTAAGTAATACACATTTGTATTAATGGCTATAAAAATATATTTTCAATATTTATTATTTTAATATATTGTTTTCATCCGTAAAAATAATTAATTTGTACAAAAAACTAATAGTAAAGTCGAATATATTAAAAACGATAAACATTGGCAACAATTTGCAAATGGCTGGAATTGTGTCGCGATATAATGATATGGCAGTCTATTGGACACATTGTATAGTGTAGGTATAGTCGTGGTAATACTGTTGGATTTAACATCAAATGTTAACGCCTTGTTTCAACTCTAGAAACTGGAACGGGACATGCAATGTGCAATGCTTGTGTTCGACCACTAAATGCCCACGTCGATGAGAAGCACCTACAACTAAAACAGTCTCGCCTTTCAGCAGCACCGGCCCATCACTATTAACATCTTCAGGGAACGACATCTTCATAACTCTGGTTTGTGGGTAGCCTAACTTTGTATTACCAGCTACTGTATATGATCTACTAGGCGGTACGGGTGGTGGACGTTCTAAATCTAAACCAAATAAATTGCACGTTTGTTGTATAATCTTCTGATCACATTTTTCATTCGGATCAGGCGGTGGTGTTCCAGCAATGGGTTGTGGTCTTGGTCTAGCTGTAGCACCAGTAGCACGATTATTGTTTGTATTCGTGGATGTTGGATTTGAGGTTATATTTGCGTGATGCTTCGGTGTGTTGGCAATAATAACCGGCTCTCTATCCCTAACACTACTTCTTGCAATTGTTGTATTGTGTACATAACGATAACGACAACGCCAACCACGCCAAACTGATTGTATTAAGGTCGCAGACTTTTGACGCTTATCAGTACGTAAATTTTCCAAATGTTGTCTGATTCCTTCGGATAAGAAGACATGTCGTTTACCCAAAGCCCAACTGGTACTCACTGATGGATTAAGATGTTTCGAAATTAACTCCACCACATATTGCAAAATCAAATGACAGTCTTCTGTTACTTTCTCTTCAGTACGATGTAATCTCGAAAAGGGTGCCAATAATCTATACCGTGAATTAAACGCTTTGAACCTCATACGATGTGGGTAACCTCCTGCCATTAAGTTGACAGTTTCTAATACTTGTAGTGATCTGATTTGTGCTACGACCGTACCACGATCAAACCGATTCGGGGTTTCTTGCGAATTGCTGCGAATGCAACGCACGAAATGAGGACGAGCATGCACTAAAGTCCTTAGTAGATTATCCAGCCGTGTGTGAAAATCTTGCGTTAAAGTCGACACAGGCTCATCACCATTTAGCAAATCAGTGTGCGACGTAGGGGATATTCGAAAACTAACACCTCGCGGTACCTTATCAACTGAATACAATGCTTTTAACTCACTGCCAAATAAATGTGTGGCAAAACCAAAGTTGCAGTTGTGTTTGTAGAACACAGCGACCAAATCATCGGGTACGACGTCTTTGTTAGTATCCAGAAAGTCGGAAGCATCGTACACCACTTTACCAGCAAAGTGCTGTATGCCAAACAACCTAGGCTCAACGGATTTGGGTTCAAATAACCGTGAATTGTTTTTGTGTTGTACCTTAATTTTAGCAACATACGATTCGGCAGTACCACGAATAGAACATTCCACATCTAACATACTCAATAATCCTGTACGTAACGATGAAATTAAATCAATGCAAGGCACATTATCAACATAATCAACTTCGACATCACAACTGATGCCTTCATCTCGACACGATTCTATGCTAGACTTAAAGATATGCGTGTTGTAAAAGTGTTGCATAGTTTCCGCGCATAAATTAATACACAAATGCTCTAATTGGCTAGGCTGGGGATCTTCAAACCCAAACATATCTAAAATACCGATAAAACCATCAGTTGCATGCCGTACCGCGTTGTTTAACGCGGCCATTGATTTACTGCCTGCATTTGAAGTACCCCCAATCGTAGACGCGTGTTGACTCGTAACTTCCGCTTGGTTGTGTACCGATTCGTTCGAATCGGAGCTTAATGTGCCCAGAGTCGAGCCCAACCTCTTAAGAGAGTTAGCCCGGCGTACAATTGTGGCGACAGTACGGCAGTATAAAGCTTTAGCAAGGCAGTCCCTAGTCATATTTGACATATTAGCATCGCACACAGACTTAACAAGATTACCTCTTGCATTATGTGTGCGATACGTCAAGCCCCTAAACAGCGACGCGCCAGAAACACCCAATAAACCAGCGACTGCGTTCAATTCCGCATCGCCGCTAACATCGACCTCTAGTCCTTTACCATCTTTGAATTGTACATTCCCTAATAATAAAACCGCCGCTAATACTCGAACTACATCCAAAAATGGTATACCCAACACACCAAGACATTGTTTCCAAGCTTGAAACCGATTGGAATCTTCAGTCATGTCTTGTCGTGTATCGCCACTTGATAAATATTTTAGGTTATTCGGCGAAAACCCGTCGAGATTAAGTTTAGTACGTTCTTCACTCGATAAGCCGGCAAGCATCTGGTAAAAAATGTGATAGTTTTTCTCGCCTTTCAAAGGTTCAATCACTCGAGTTTGGTCTAAGAAGTAGCAGTGTATCTTGGTACGATACAGCGCCCCATCGGTTACTTGTACTTCAATGAATTGGCCAATACGACTCGATTCCGAATTCGTCGCCGTTTTGGCTGATCCCAACGAACGCAAAACCGTAAATGCTGCTGCTAGATGTTTGAAAGCGTCTGTTTCAGGCCCACCTCCAGCGACAGCGAACAATTGACGTAGTAACAACATGGAAGCATGACTTTTACCGGAACCACTTGTACCTTAACATAGCCAAATATATAAATATCTCTAATATTTTATTGACATAATGGAGATAACTTACCAGATAAAATGATGGCTTGGGGATACCCGGTTTCAGATTGCTGTCGTACAGCTTCTTGCACCACTTTGTTCAATTGAGAGCTTAAAACTAAACCTCTTGTGCTGCTTAAAGTTAATGGGTTGCCTACATCACGATATGGATTGACACATAATAATATTGGTCCGACGTTAGTCTGGAAAATTGAAAATTTTAATTGTTTCAATAATTTTGTATTCTTCTGGTTTTGTTGCATACATAAAACTGCGATGCCCTAAATCGAGTCTGCAAACATTTCATAACGGCATCTTCGGTGAGTGGTCCTTCCAAATGAATAAGATCTTCAAGATTGGCGCCGCTTGCAGGCTTGATACTGTTTGAAGCAGCAGTTGTTGTTGTTGTTGATCCATTCGATTGTTTTGTTTCACGGTCGATGTTTCCGGCTGTCTTTAGTGTTTTCAGTGTAGCGGCTGTAACAGCGCATGGCGTAACCTTGGATGTGGGTGCAGACACCACAGTAGAATGTGGCACCGGGGTTGGTGTTGGCGCTGGTCCTGGTGGCGGGATTGAATTGCCATTTTTAATGGGTGGTGATCCCGGCGTGCCTTGCACATGCAGGCGATTACGTAAGGTCACCAGTTCAGTACTAAGACTTCGTAGTCTTTGTTGCAAATGCACCGCTTCGTTAGACGACGATGCATCTGAAATAACAATAATAACGATTGTTATTACTTTATCATTTGATAATTTTTAAGTTTTAAGGTTAGATCCTACTGCTGTTGTCAGCTATTCGATTGCATTGTTGCCATTGAATGCTTATGTGTGAAGGTAACCAAAACAAAAATTTAACTCGACTTGAATACCAACGGGCAGGCACACAATAGACACAATAGCGCCGCAAGAAGAGCAAGAATAAGAAGAGAACGGCGCGCATGTTGCCGCGTTCATGATGATGAGAAAACCTCTCCAGTGACCTGGGATGAGATGAGATGGTGGCGTCTGCACAGTCTCACCAATGTAACATCTCCATCTTCGTCCTTTGCCCACTGCCGCAACAAGTGGGACTGAGACTCGGCGTGTATACCTTAACACACCTTTTTAACGTTTACCGCATAGGTTTTCGGACGTGTAGATGTGGATGTGGATCGGATTGGATAGGATGGGTGTTCCTCGAACGCTCAAGCCGCAAGAGCCCAAGAGCTACAAACACACACACACCATCAAAAGCACTTACTCTATTCTTGTTTTCTCCTATGTGAAAATACGGACAAACACGAGTGTGTACGTGTGCTCGCAAGCAAAAACTCGTTTTACGTATAAACAAGAAGTAGTGACATCGATTCGGTACTAAACTACCCAACAGTAAATGCAATTTACATTAAATTAATTTCCCCACAAGAAAATCGAGTAAGCGTCCAATAACAAAACAAACAACAAACAACAAGCATTGGCAAAACAAAAAAATAAGATCCAAGTAGGTAAGTTCCGTGTTGTTTTGTTTGTTTTGTTATTATTATTTGTAAACTGCCCATTTGTGGTTTATCATGCGTTGCGCAATATGCATGTTCATTTTCATGCTTCTTGCGCCGTCCTCTTAGAGAAAGTAATTGCAACTTAAGTAATGTGTAGCTGAAAGCATTAACCGTACATCTTGTTTTTGTCTTACGATTAGTTCTGATTTGGTTACTACACGCACCTTGAAGTTTCTTCTCAGTCTCCCAGAACTTTTGCAGTTCAGTGAAATACTTGTCCAATATGAACACCTTGGAAAGCCCTAGCGTAGCCATCTTGGGTCAGGCCGCGAACGAGCTTTTGGCCATATTCCAGACATATCACACACGCATGTGTGACACTCACAACCACTTGCACACCAAACACACTTAAGTAGTGCTAGTATGCACTCACACACTTAACTTCACCCAAGTCGAGTATAGCCGCGGCAACGCACTCGCACGAAACTAAGACGTTTCTTCAGCGCTATCCGGCCGGACTATGCTACCTGCCTGTAGTCGCAGTAGTGGCGAGCAGTCTCTTTGGGAGAGAAGGTTCTCCCCGCTCACCTGGTTTATACACCTGTGTGCGCGGCGAGCCGGCCAGGCCAACAACAACCGAGAGGTAAGGTAAGGTGAGGTAGGGTGAAACGAGTAAACCGAGTAAGCTCTGGTACGACCACGAGAAACTGCTTTTCATTTATTATATCTACACATTTAAATTTAAATAATAGGCAACAGCAAAGCCTCTCAGACGCAGACACATACAAAGACTGTGATTTAAAACAATTCTTGTTTGAGGACTTGAAAGGTCTGTAGACCAAAACTACTTTAGAGAATGGAGATATCTAATTTCTGAGTATTGTCAAATCATGCTTAGCTGGGTATTAACTCTTAACTATTTAGTTTGCAATGCATAGATTAAGAATTGGAAGTCATAATCTTCGTGAACTTAAGTTTCGAATTTCCTTTTCTTCTAGTGAATGTTTTCTTGGTGCCTTAAGTTGTAATGAAGTCAAGAAAAATTAATAGTACAATTTCTTTTAATTATTGCGGAAGTGCCTTCTACATTTTTCTTAATTAAAAGTAAAACTTCCGTTCGTTATTTTGGGGTTTGTCCTTAACTACGCAACTACATAAGCCAACCAATAGAAACACTGCTACATACAGGTCGTCCGAAATGAAATATGTCGCGTTGGTGATGTTGAACGACTATAAAAATTACAAGACGTGTTCGAGCGCACGCTTCTTCTCGCTGTATTCGCGTGTGTGCGCGCACGCGTGCGCTCCTCAGCTCGGTGGACGGCACAGACGGCTTTCATAGGTCATTGCCTGCTACCTGCTACCTGTCCCAGCTTCTTCTTCTTCTTCTCCTCTCCAACATCGGTGGCGTGCATTATTTCTAATGTAGGTCGCCAAATTAAATAGAATTGGTCGTCCTCGCAATTAATATCACATTAATACCTACCATGTTTCTCTAAACTATAAAACTATAAAATTTAAATAAAACATGTTTACGTCCTAGACGAGCGGCGGATCGATTGGTCGGAATGTCGAATTAAAAATATACCGAATTAATGATAATAAAATAATTATAGTATTTGGCGTTGACTTGGTTCAAGTCAAAACATGCCTAATGCCTAAGGTGATTGTCGTCATGAGCTCAGAAACAAGAAGCCGAAATATTATATCTAAAATAACTGTTTAGCAGGCTTTGGAGTTTATATTCGAGTTTATATAAAATTCTAATATTATAGTGTTGGAAAACATTAGCAATGAAATTAATGCGAATTTTATTTATGTTTTCAAACTCTGGAATATTAATAATCTCACAGTATTTAAATAATTACAAATAACAAAACAGTGAGAAATTTTCATTTACATAGTGCGACATCTAGTAACGTAAAATACAGTTTATTAAAAACTCAAACTGTAATGCTGCGCTGTAATGGTTTGAACCAGAGGTTTGAACTAAAATCTACTCTGCGCTTGAGTGTAGCTTCAGTTGCCTATAGTTACTCTACGTGCTTGCATACAAAGTGCTTGAGTATTGCTGAGTATTATATTTTATCCTAGTAAAATTCATCAGATTAAATCATAGTTTCAAAGTACTTGCTGAATTGTGTTAATATATCAACTAAATAATATTTTGTTTATAAAATATTTATTATTATTATTATTTATTGCTTAAAAATTACCTAAATACGAAGTAAAGTGTAATCAGTAATCAAACTGATGTCACATCACATTACCCTGCATTTACGAACACTTCAGAGTGATTGCAACCAGAGTCAAGTTCTGATTGGTTGGCGAAACTGGGCGAAACTTAAACGAAATTAAATGTAGAGGGCGCTTACTCGAGCGCGGGCACAGAGCGCGGGTAGGCAAAAACTTAAAATTTGAGAGGTGGGGGTAAAAGTGTGATATGAGTGTGATTTATCACCTCGCTACCCGAGCAGGGTGATGTTGGGTGACCCAATGTGGCAATGTGACAATCAGAGACGTGACAATCACATGCGTACGAAAACGAATTGTATCACCCAGAGTGTTGATCACCCAGAATTTACGAACACGATTTGGGTGACAAAGTGTCACAATATCACTATCGCCCAGCATTTACGAACACACTCCTGTGGTTAATGTTTATTAGTACCATAGATTAGTACAATACCCACAATACCTGTACGACAATTTCGCACATACGAATCCTACGCTATGAAATTGCAGCAGGCGTGGTTATCTAAAAGTTTCATGTGATTAATCGAATCGAATTATCGCTTCAATTTTGTGTGCATGACAAAAACGACCAATAGGTAATGATTTCACATTAAAATCGTCTCATACAACAGGTGCGTAGCAAATTAAAACGTTAGAAGACAATTGAAGCCAATATCAATTACCAAGAAAATGAATTTAACGAATATTTAACGAAAGAACCTTTTACTTATCATTCCTAACAATCTTAAGCTGCAGCAACGACCAGATGAAAACAAAAATAAATTTTCCTTTTGTGGCATCCCAACGTAAGTACCTACGACGCATTTAACGTTTCCCACATAAAACAAAACCTAATCCCAGTAATCGCCATTAACCGCAAAGCAGCATTATACCATTATGATGAATGGCATAAAATATTTGCGCAAAGCGCCTTCATAAAATAAAGCCAGTGTGTTCCATGCAAGAGGAAAGCTAAGTCGCATCAAAAACATCAAGAGCTACGTAAACGTTTAATAAGATTTAACGTTCTTGCATTTTATGGTATTACGTACCCAACACACACACTCGGAAATAAAAAGTAGACAGCTTGGATGCGTAGAAAATATTTCAATAAAAAAATAAATAGGCAACTTAATTTCCTCAGTTAGTGAAGGTGTAAAGCTGGTCACCCAATGTCTAGTTCGGAATATATTTATGAGCGTATAAAATTGTCTTAAATACTCTGCTAAAATAAAGTACAAAGTACAACAAAGCTTGAAATTGCTTTTAGACTTTTAAACTATTTAAACACATTAGTGTGGTTTAGGTTTAGGTTTCGTAACGTAACGTAAACGCGAAGTTAAATTAAATAACATCCACAAATCGCGCTTGTGCATTGTTGCGGTTTTTCTGAGTCGCCGCATCCCAAGATTCCGTGCTGTTGTCCCTAGTGTCTTTGGCGTCGAACAAGTTTCGCTAAGAGCGTCTTAAATCAAACAGCTGAGAGACACAGAAGCTGAAAGTACGCGCGCGCCTGCGCCACATGATACTCTTTAATGATTGCGGTATTGTCAGTTCCTTCCAACAACAACACACAACAAGTGCGCAATTTGAAATTCCAAATTCTCCTTTACAAAGTATTCTAGCAACTTATTGACAAGGAGAGGCGCACCGACGTTGTTAAACCCAAAACTGATTAAACAGGGTGAATCAACAAATATCAATAATAATTATTATGATTATCATTTGATTGAATGTTTATGTATTTGTAGTGGGTTGTCATCACAAATAAATGATATAAAATTATAGCGCCTTATTACGCATGCAGTGGCTGCGGCTTTGCGCTCATCAATTATGACACTAACGACATGCTTTTAAACACGTTTAGTTATTATAATGAGGTACCTCGACCGCACACACAAATCAGAAGCTATACTATCGGAAGTATTGTGGTTGTAGGTAAGAATTTTGCGGCGTCGTAGTTTTTGTTTGAAAAATTGCTAGCGAATAATGCCAAGTGCATGGCGACTTTAACGCCCGACTATATGCAACCCAACATTCTTCTTGTGGTAACTGGTAACTGAATATACTTTCTGGCTTTAAATTATATTGAAGCCTATCCTGTGCTCCTGTACTTGCGTAGTTAGGTATACGTTGCGCAGAAATAAATATCGACAAGACAGAGTACTTTATGCAAAGCTACAGCACAAACGCAGCAGGCAGATTCCAGAGCGACGTTGAACATTTGAATATATAACCGAATCAAAAAACAAGTAGCAGGCTATTGCTACTGCACGCCGAAGCAAGAATGTCGCATGTCACCGCCACATAACGCAACAAGCACGATGTGACCATGACTTTGGAAAAAAGATTGCTCTTATTCTCACAAACGCGCTCGACGCCGGCGAGGTAACAATGATAAGTCATGACACACGAAAGCATAATAGGCGTTAGAATGTAATGAAATCATCGATTTATGCAAATCATTATCTCTGGAAGTTATTTGTTCGATAACACTCGCAAACACACCAGCCAAATGGCGTAATAGGCACAAAATGTTTACATGCGTTTACAAGCCACTGGTTGATTAACGAGTCCATTCATTCATTCCGATTCTGGTTGACCACTAATGTCTTTTTTGTTTTCGTTTCCTGCCTCCATGCGCACGACACCAATTAGACAATTAGCTAGCGATTTAAATTGGAACCTAAATTAGGAAATCGCCACACAGACATCAAATGTCCTTTGACCATTAATGGTGATATTGCAAGGAACTTTAACTTTTCTAACATCTTTATGATGTGTTATTTTAAGCGGAATATGGTAACCGTTGTGGGACCACTGACAAAAGTGATGCACGAGCTATACGGACACTATTCGACAAATATGGCAACAAATTAACATTCTACGATGCAATAAAACTAAATATTTGGTTTAAAACTACATTTATTTTATTTCTTCATTATACGCCGGTTGTCAGGTCGGCTTCTCGATTTGTTTTTAATGATCATATAATGACCTCGCGCCTTCTGAAGTTTTCAAGAGTACAAGAGTAGAGACAAACGAACAATAAATCATCTCGACTGGAAAATTATCCTTGTTTAGGATTTTTTTTATTAAAGAACACAATGCGTGTACTTTGCGAAAATAATAACAACCAACTAGGATTCTCAGAGTGGTCAGTGCGCGTCGTTTAGCTTCACTGAAATATTTCCAATAACAGCACAAATTGTAATAATTCACCGCTTGGACAAGCACATTCATTACGCCTTTACGCGCTCGTTGCGTCCGTGCGGCGAATCGGTAAAGCGCTTCAATCGAAAACTAATTTGCTTTAATAATGCTTTTTAATAAAGTTTTCTATTTATAAGCGGTGCCCATTGTGCATCGTATTCGTAAACCGTTCCTCGTGCATGCGCCTCACAGTGTGACGCATGCCGATTTGCCGAGCATGCCGTTTTCTCTGTATTCTGACTCAAATATATAATAAAATATATTGTTAATTGGTAATTTAATTCTTACAATTCAAATATTTCATCAAATTATGATTTGCTTCATGATAAAATAAATTATATATTTATTAATTGATGTTTTGGTTTAAAATCGTATATTGGGTTGCCTACTCTACAGGTTACCATGCTAAAATAGTATCACAATGAGGTTATATAGTAGTTAAAAAAATATTTTAAGTAATATCCGGTTGTTTCCTGTTATTATATACTCATTTTTAGAACTTTGTTGAGGCTGTTTTTACTTCCAAAATATAAAAATTAAAATACACTTTTTCTGTGCTGATATCGTGAGATATACCGTAGGTTAAGTCGTACCACGGTTGAGAAGTGCATGTGAGGTATATAAATTAGATTGAAAACATAATCCTTGTAGACTGGAACTGATTGTTGAATATTCCCTCCTACCCAAAAAAATTATTTAAAGATATTAAAAACAAGTTATTTTATCGTTAATAGCGATGAATCTTTTGAATGCAAAAAATAATTTGAAGGTTTATGACGGCATTGGAGCTAAAAATTTATTTAAGAATATCCAAAAGTGAGTAGATAATTATATTAAAGTGCAATTGGTTAATTATCTTTACACGATCGATATTAAGGGAAATTTAGGAGGATGCGGGGGCTCAAATAAATTGTCTTTCAGATAATTTAACAATATCGGAATATTACCAACACAATTTGATAATTGTTTGTTAAATTTGAAAATCAAACATTTCGGACCGTTTGACCTGCGAAATCACGATAGGGCACACTGTGCGCCGTACTGCGAAAGGTGAAGTTCACGTGGAGAGAACGGAGATATCTACGAGACAGCCAATTTATTTATGCTCAATTATGTTGGCAGCGTACGCGCCCATCGCAGAGAATTCGTGTTTTCTATATCTATTACACACATTTGAGGATTATGCAATTTTATTAGGCGTAACGTGGAGTCGACTTAACTCTTCGTGTCATTGTTCAACGTGTGTCACAAACATGCGAGTTACTCACCACTGCGGCTGCGACTGCGACTACGACTACGACTGGACGAACTATTGCCGGCGCTGTTGGCATCAAAGTGCGACCTGGAGGCGGCTTCTATGACTTGTCCGAGTCGCTTTTGCCACGCTTCCTTTTCGCGATATCTGCAAACAATGTTCGAGTACAGTTAATAAAGGTTTGATTTCATTTGACAATTTTTAGGTACTCACCGACAAAAAAACTCGGGACGAATGCGGTGCCGGGCGAGAAAATCGTCATACGCCCGCAGCACGGCGAGCAGGTGTCCCGCGGCGACCGCGCGCTTCTCGTACGTCTCGTCCGGCAACAGCATCGCGGCGGCATCTTCAACCGCCGCACCACGCGTCTTCGAGCCGGACCGACGATTACCACATTAGCACGTTGTACGATTGTAATTTTCTAAGTCCCACTCATCTAAAACAAAACTTGAATTACCAATTAAAAAATAAGTTATCATACATAGGCAACCAAATATGCAAACATTAAAACAACATTGCGATTAACGGTTATTAACACCTATTTAATGACGTGTTATTAATCTGCATGAATTAATCCGATTAAACACGAATAATTAGCAGATTATTGACTTAAAATTCCTTAATTCTGATTGGCATTCAACCCACATGTAAAGTAAACCATTTTGTTGACTTGTATAGGTGAAGTAGTTGATTTTTGAGGTTATGTTTGTGTTCGTTTAAGTTTAAGTTCAACTCATTGCCTTTGGTGTGCTTTATGGTTGCAATGTGCCAGCAAAACCCATAAATAACGATCGAGTATTTCGATAGTGCTCTTAATTGATGGTTACGGCGAAGCGCATACATCTCTGCGCACGGAATTGTTAATTCTTAATTCGTGATCGAAGCGAAGCGGCTTGGGCATTGTGCGGCATTAAATTACTCACAATACATTATTACAAAGCGGAAAACAAAAATCGTGAAAACAAATTCGCGTCATAACAAACGTAAATCTTAACAACAAAGTTTACATTTGTAACCAAATGATGTAATGGCAAACAAAGTATACACTCAAGTTCAATTATTAACAAATTTTTCACGCATTTCACTTAAAACCACGGAACGCTGAAGCGTTTACGAAAATCAATTTGCCGAGCGCATTGTTCGGCGTTAATTAAACTTCGTTCGTCTCTTCGACTTCATCTCTTCGTCCGGTCGTCTGCGTCGCGCCGAACGGAAAGTGAACGTCAATTAATAACGCGCACATCACGTGTCACATTCACTTGTAATGTGTAATGTAATAACTTCACGCTCGACACACGAAAAAAGTTTAAATTACTTTTTTCATTAATACACGCTTGATTTAATATCAAAACTTATTTATATCAAAACAACAAACGCAACAATTTTATAAAAATTTAATTACAACAAAACTTCAACTATTAATTAATAATAAATTAATTACTTAAGTATACTTACTTCTTGTTGTCATTGCCGATTGAACATAATCCCTTGAAGCACTTTAAACATTCACATAAATGTCACAATGTCGCGGCGTCCTGGACGAGTGGCGCGACAAAACGCGATACAGATTAATTAACAAACCGGCGACTTAATTAATTTGGTTAACGACCGGTTTAAAGTCAGTTGTGAAAACGTTAAAATACGAAAAGTTTAAGAACTGTGACGATTAATGCGTCCTCTATATGTCGTTGACAATCGACGTGTGTTTGGTTGCTGGATGCGCGAGGCGCTCACCATGCGCGAAGAATCAAAACACAAGAAACGCATGCGCATACAGCTTGCGCGCAAGAGTGACCACACTGCGCGCTAGTATGTGTGTGGCGTGGTGGTACCAAAAGATTAGAATTCCCGCACGGTGATCTTGCGACAAAAAATTAACAATCGATCGTTCGATACAGCCGCAACATTGAAAGAAGATGTGGCGCACCTCGCGCCACATTAACGTAAAGTTTTACAGCTTTCATCACGTCCACACGTCAGACAAGTAGCAGATAAGCCAGCAGCCAGCAGCCAGGAAGCTGTATTATCATGTATTGTGACGACGTGACAACGACTATAATAAGTTGGCGGAATATCGCCATTACTTTTAGTTAGATAGTTAGGTTAGAATTGATTGCGTGTGAGGTTAGAATGCTCCAAACAAAAATACAAAATTATTTAATTTATCTACCACCTGAGTGTAACGTAATTACATTACATAGCATCAATAGTGCGTTCCAATCTAATTGCCGCATTCCACCATCAGTTTTGATTAATTATCTACGATTTAATTAAAATTAAAGGATCAAAGTGTGAACTAGGCCTCATATTACATCAAAACAAACATCAATGTAGATTTGGTTGTCTTAATTTGTAAAAATTTGTAAATAGGTGGTAAAATAATATTAAAACTTCCATGAAAATTGGGAAAAAACTACAAGTCGTACCGTAGTCTAAACTCTAAGTCGCATCTCAGTTACTTCGGTAACTAGAATACATAATATACAACCAAAAATACTGTATTTCCGTAGCAAGAAGTCATACTTCGAGCATATTCAACAATCAGTTTCCGTCGAATAAAACTTGAGCAGTTATAGAAATAATTCGTTTTGTTCCTTGTGCACCTTAATTCTATTGAGTACTTTGAAATCATCTATAGTTAGTAAAAATCAACTAAAAACCACATTAAAGATGATTAAATTTTCTTTAAAATGATATAAATAACAATATAGTACAGGTTTATAGACATACTTTAATTTTTAGTTAAAGTTGAACTAAAAATTTGCAATGTTAGAAAATACCAAATTGTTTTATTTGTTTTGATCGTCAATAGAATTTGTTGTAGTTATTATACATAAACAAGTTATATTTTTTTATAATCCTAATTAAATTTTCTTTAAAATTATACATAACACATTAAAGTTCCTATTTTTATAAGTATTTTACCATTATTTAAAATAGAAGTATATTTTGTAGTATTACAAAGCATTAAAGAAATACAAAAATTGATTTACTATATTTAATTGTCAATAATATTTGATAGAATTATTCCTTAAAATTAAGCTATATACCAAATTAAAGCTATAAATACTCTACAAAACAATATATAATAAGATTAAATAAAACATTAAAAGAGAAAAAAACATAAAAATTGTTTTACTAACTTTTATCTCCAATATAATTTAATAGAATTATATTAGGAATGCCAAATAAAGACTTAAATTTAAGTTAATTAAATTCTCCATAAATTAATATATAACACATTATAATACAACATGTTATAAATACTTTATTTTATTGTTAAACTTTACTTAACAAGTTTCGTACTTAAAAAAATGTATATTTTGTTTTGAAGATTTTTCTAATAATTTAACCTTTTATTATTTTTCGATTTGTCGTTGGTTTCTCCGCAACAACAACATGCAAAGTTTGTGGACTGAATTATTTCAAACAGATCAAATTCAAATTTCGTTTGATATCAAATTAGTGGACTGAGAAGCACACAGTGACATGAAAATCTTTATACTTTGGTGTGAAAACGTACATCCTCATTTTGATACTATTTTAGCATATGTACGACTTAAGGTATCAATTAATTGTTATACAAATAAAGTCAGTATTGCCTGTTAATCCCAAAAAGTCCCATCTTTTTAGAGACAATTTCGGTTTAGCGGTACAACTTTAGCAACCTTACCCTATCAACAATTCTTTGAACTTACTATTTGCTCTTTCTTCCGCATGCTAATCTACCGTAACATTTTCTAGATATTTTTGTGTAGAAAATCGCACGAATTTCACGACTTTCGACTTCATGATGAATTCACAATCAGTATTGACTTCATGCCTGCTCGATGCCCATAATGTTGCAAAGTTCCATGCTTTCACGCTTTAAACTTCGACTGCTTACATCTGAATGTTGCTTACGATGTGCCATAAAAAGCTTAAAACCTTAAAACAAACAAAATGTCGATCTTAAAACTACAGTTAGCTTAGATGTGTAAGTCTATTTTTCTAAAGATGAAAACGTTACTGATTGTCGATAACGATAAGATTTGAGCTATAAAAAAATAATAAAACGTAATTAACCACTGGCCATAACCTCAAACATTAAACACACACATAACCTCACTTTCACATAAAAAAAACATTTAATAATTATAAAGTTATTTTATCTACTGATGTTTAATATATCAAAGTTTAACTCTTTATTTAAGTTTTGAGTTTGTTGCGGCATATTGTTCGGTCTTCTTCGCTTCCTTTTGTTGTTTTTTTTCTGAGTGAACCCGCAACGAAGACTAAGTTGTAGGTAATCGCATCGTTTGTGTGCGTTTTGTCCTTCGGGGACGCGCGCGCAGAGTTCTCACACGCTTTTCTTTCTCGCGATCTATCGAGGAGAGTATCCAGAGTGAGGGCGTGTTTGAGCACGCCGCGTCTCGTCTTCGCCGTTGACCCGTAATTAGGGCTCTTGCTCTCAAGTGCTCTGGACTCCCATAGGGTCAATGCAAATCACAAAGTAAAACGTTGCACCATACCACAAAGGTTACACATAATTCTCAACTTAAAATTTTTTATTACAACACAAACATTGGCAACAAAATGCAATGCAAAGCGGTAAAATTATCTTTAAATATTTGTCAACATTCACGAAGTTTTTTTTAGCACTAAATCATTTCCAAGACAAATTAATCCGAAGCGCGCGTCCTCCCACTAGGCGGCGTGTGCTTAAACGTCGGTTATTTATGAGATTAACTTTATATTTATATGCGAGCATTCTCGCACGCGGAATACCCGCTGTTATGGGGCGAATTCATCGACCGATCATACTGTATCACACCCTTTGATGATAAAATTGATAAAATCCAGTTTATACAAACCGGAATAAATTAACGTAATTGAATAAATAAGTAATAAACTAAGTTAAAATATGCGCACAAACACACACGCCAATTATGAAGCAATTATAAAACAAATGAATTCATTTTATGTGAACATTTTACATTTTATACGCCAAACATTTGTTTGTTGTGTTTCTAGGTTAAGTTTAAAGTTGAGATTTGTGTTTGCTTTATATTTTATCTTCCCAAGTAATTGAATTACGCATTGAATTCATTTGTGGGTATAATAACTCGTAAAACCAGAATGTTTACGATGAGAAATGTAAAAAACATATTTTGTTTGATTCAACTAAACCACAACTAAAGCAACACAACGTATTAAGTTACGGGGGCATTCACACATTTCAAATATTTCGTATACATTTAACGTCGAATAGTGTACATGTCTAAAATTCATTCAATCATTAAGCATTACCATCACAATCAAGATGTGTTTGTGATGATTTGGACTTTGCGTCACTTACTTTTTGAGCTTATCATTTTATGCAACAGCACAAACAAATAAAACGCAGACATTATGAACAATATTGCACATTATGTTTTTAGTTGTTGGCTTCTGTTGAATTGCACATTTTTGCCATTAAATAAGGGGTAAGGCTACTTTTTTTGCTTAACCGATACATTAGAATCATAAAAATCTAATGCCGTTTGATTAATAATGAAAAATTAATTTTAAAAGGTTTAATTGTTGATTATACCACAGCGCCCTGTATAGAATTGAGGTGTTTAAGAGTGCAAGTTAATAAATTTCGCGACTTCAAGAATATTTAAATAGTTAATTAAAAACGTTTACTTCCACTTTACACAGTTTGGTATCAGAGCACGAGACAGAACTTATTTGAACAGAATCGAAAGATGTGTGGAAGTTACAAAGGAAAACGTTGAGTTAAAGATAGGGTGAGATATTGGCAAATAGGAAGCGGGCGCGATGAGTATTGCCATATATGGTCATATCGCAAGGGCTACGAC
>JARJDS010002015.1:0-11582 GCA_030264155.1 Atheta pasadenae
ACACATTTAGATAAAAAGTAACTGACTAACGAATAATGGTTATAAAAGGGGAGTGATAAAGAAGTGGATTTATCGGATCACTTGTTGAGTGGAATTTCCTAAACGCTTCGGGGAATGATGACGGCGGTAAGAGAGCTGGCGTTGCCGTTAAGAGCCGGGGGTGGAGTGGTGGTAGTAACGTCGCCTTTTGCATACTTCTGACAGCCGACGCGGGGTGAGTTTAAAATGACAAGTATTGATAAATTGTCGGATAAGATATGCATTATGAAATAAATAACTTGTCGCAAATATGCGACGGGGAGCCACACCACTGCTCAGCATTTTCGTCAGCGCGGCGGCGGCGTACACCTACACCTTTGCATGGAATATTTACACACAAATGGAGAGGAGCGGCGAGACATACGAGATGTGAGAGACACTCAAAGACGTGAAACATTTGCAAACGCAAGGAACCCAAGGCGCATTTTATATTTTTGAGTGTAGGCCAATTTTGCTGAGAGCTGGCTGGGGCTGTACCAAGTCGGTAAAACGAGTGGAGGCGGCTAATTCTTTAAAAATGTAAGGAAATGTCGTTTTGAAAAACCGTACACTATTAAATATTTTTTTCAACCGCGTTTTTATTATAAAAAATTAAAATTTTAAAAACATATTACTCCCTTGTGACGTAATGTACTAAATTTAGTCAAGAATTAAAAATAAATATTTTTGACTTATTTTTTCGCGTCTGAGCACGGAAGTGAACAAGATCTTTTCATTATTACCCAGAGATAATTAAAATTCCATACTTTTTTTTTTGAAATTGGGGAATGGAGTGGAGGCGCCTAGCTTACCGAAAAATATATTAGCCCTCGAGACGTTGTGAGGGGCGGCGCGCATTAATAACATTTTCGCATTAATAAAACGCGAGGGCGCATCGAGAGAGCGAAGGCACTGAATGAGGCGATGATCTTTGCCGAATTACGAAAGGAAACGCGATGCAAAGCAGGCCCGAAAACGCAAGGACGATGGGAGAAAAGGCAAAAGTCATTGCTGGAGCTTTGACGCCGAAAAAAGAACAAAAATTTAAGACCAAAACCAGGCGCACAACGCACCACACCGCTAAGGGCGAAAGCAAAAGCACTCAAAACCTAAAATTAAACTGACGTGCTTTTCAAGTTATTTTTTTGCTTTCATGCGATGAGAGAAATAACAAAAACAACATCGAGAGTGAATATTTTGACAAAATATCATTTTTTACTCGCGATTTTATTAAAGAAATTAAAAACTGTGCGTTTTCATTAAAAAATTAATGTTTGTGGTTATAAAATTGATGATATCTTAAAAACTAATCAATAGATTTTGTTGAAACAAAAATTATTTTAAAGATAATAACATTTTATAATATTTATAACAAATTCATGTTTGTTTAATAATAATTAGAAAAGATACAGGGCGTTAAAGTAAAAAAAAAGTAAAAAATCAATTTTTACATGATTTTTGACACAAAAACATTAAAAACTATTATTTATACTAAAAATATCAACAATTTTTTTAACAAAAGTTGTTTGTCATTATATTACTTAAATTTTATCTTAGTAACTTTTTGTTGTAAAAAGCTTTGTTTAAGCTAAAAACACAAACTAAGATAACGTTGCACTAAATAAAAACGCTAAATTTTTTTATTAAAAAAAAAATACATAAAAAATAAACATTTTTACTTATGTATCTTTTTTTCTAGTCCTCGGTCACTTTTGTTTTAGGTCCTGCGCTTTATTTTAAATAAATATTGTTGAATGTTGAAGCCTGAGCGCTAACGCTTCATGATAACATCGCATAGCATGATGGATCGGATAAAATATTAGACATCGACTGAAGTCCTTTTGCCTTGCGTCTCGATGTTTCATTTTTATTGTCGGACACTCCGGAGAAAGGTGAAAGTGCTTTCCGTGAGCTTCGCTGCTCGGGGGCCCTTTTTTCCGTTTCGCATTTGTTATACGTTGAGCTATGAGCCGCGACGCGAGACAGCTTTTCATACCCATGCTCAAAAAAACACCCCCACGTTACCCTCATGTGTATGTGTGTGTGAGTAAACCCGACGGCAACGTCGACGTCGTCCTGGGACGATGGATCTGCGTCCTATTTGTAACGTCCGCGACGTAGCGTTCGAAAATTTATGAAGTTATGATGCTGTTTTGTCTATCAAAGCCTTTTTCTTGTTTTCTTTGTTTGAGTAAAAAAAGCAATCAAATAAAAACACAAGAACAAATTTTAATTTTTTAGTTTTTATTGATTTTACAAAGTTTTTGGTTGTTTTTACATTGAAAACATTAATTTGTAATAGGTCATGTTGTTTATTGGTTGTGGTGCACAAAAGGCGTGGTTTGTAAGTACGCGGGCGCCTGATTGGTGAGCGTCACTACGCGTTCACGTTACGCTGAGAGTAGGCCCGCCCACAGCACAAAAACAAAACACTAAACAACGCGTTGATTTAAAACAAAAACGTAACTCGATACAAACAAATTAAGCGTAAAAAATGACGCTAACAAAAAATTCTCAGCTTCTCATCCCCTAATAAAAATATTTTAATGTCAAATCCAAACTTCACCCCTTTGAGGTTTTTTAAAGCTCAAGCTTTCAACTCGTATATTTAATTAAGCCATAAAACTTTTATATTCACTTAATAAAAAAGAAGCGAACTCTTTTTTGTCAGTGAAATTAAATTTTTTGTGTCGTCCTCATGTTATCGAACGCTTTTTAATAAAAATAAAAAAATAAACCCACCGTGGACTTGGTGTGCTCCACGTTGAAAGGGTGTCTGTCCGTTGGCGTGCGCTACCGATTAAATCGTGCGCCCCCAAGCGGCTTTGCACCACTGTCTTCAGCCGTGTTTCACTTTACACATTTTTATTTATTTTTTCCATCCCCTCTACACACCTCCTCACACACACGGACGCACACACATAGATTTAAGTTTCTCTTGGTTGTTGTTTTTACTTTTTTAGTATCGTGGACAACCCTTAATGCTTGTTGTCTGCCCTTGCGACTTCTTGTGCTTTTTTCGTGCAACTAAGGGTGTTGCGCACGCCGGGGGCGGATTGGCCCGACGGGATGGTTGGCAAAATTTCCCTCAGGAACTGTCTGGTCTCCACACATGAAAAAAACCAACAAGGTCTAACCAGCACCAACCAACGAGAACCAACGATCGAAAAAACGTTATCCTTTCGCTATTCGTTATTCGCCACCTTTAAATTATTAAATTCAATTTAAATTTAGACATTTTGTCAATATCTTTGGTTTATAAGCAGTCATTAAAAGTTTCACTAAAAAAAACAATTAATTTTTATTAAAATTCACTTATAATCAACAACTAACGCCACCTAGTAGTGAAAAGTTCTAATAAAATCTTATAATCTAACCTCAAACAACCTCTACCGGTACTATTTTTAACTATACCCCTCAAAGAACCGTTAACCTTACAAATCCAAAAACAAAAACTTTTAATTTCTATTGTTATTTGTAGAATTTTATTTTATTATCGAAACAGATAATAATAACCGCGTTTTGTAGCTTCTTTGGCGACTCTCTTGAGAGTATTTATCATTTTTATTGTGCACTTTAATGCGCCATAATTACATTGTTTCGGTGTTTTTATTTCCTCGAACAAATTTCGGGCCGGCGCGCAGCACACAAGTTTGAGATCAGCCGCCTCCTCTCAGCGCGTCTTGCCGCGTGGAAAATTCGCATGGGCGAGCATAAATTTTAATTACCAACAGATAATAATAAAAATGAGGCTGTGTAATAAGACGGGCTTGGCACACGGCGTCCGTTGCACAAAGAAGTAGTAAATAATTATGAAATATCGCTGAAAACTTTAAGACAGCGACGTGGGCGCGCGCCCAACTTCAAGGGGGTGGCATTTTCGGCCCGTTCTAATAACTTTTAATAATGCAGCGTGTCGCAAAGTAGACCAAAGTAACACAAACCAGATTGTACTGTCGCTACATTTTAACAAAATGATCAAAAACTTATAATAATTGATTTGAATAAATTACGAATTTTAATTCAATTAATAACGTATTGCTTTCAAGTTTTCTGATGGATAAAGTACAAAATATTACAAAACTTTTAGGTTATGCTTCAATAGTTTACTAATTCGTTAATTGAAAACTTTGTTTTGTAATATTTATGATTGGATACGAAATTTTGTAAGAATATAAAACGTAAATCGACTTCTATTTTTTGTAATTCTTTACAGATAAGTTTGAGTATCGAATGAGGAAGATGTGAGCGAAGAAAAGGAGCGGATTTGCATTGCTTGATAAATTAATATTGCATATTATATTGCCGACTTTGTCGATGCAATATTAAACGAACCGTGTCGGAAAGTCGAAACTTTCAGTTCAAAGGGCGCGGTGCTTGAAATATTAACGCCATTTAAACGTGTTTCGTATATACGGATACTACGTGATGCTATTAAAAGTGTATAATAGTTGATTTTTAGGTTATTCGAGTGAAAATATACACAGATATACATAGTTTTGGTTGTATTTATTACAAATGTCTAAATAATATTTTAATGTAACTAAACTAACAACTTATATAGTATAGACTCTGTGGTGTATGTAATTGTGCATCATTTACTTTTTTCATTTTTAAAATCGAAGCATTAGAACCAAAGTTATTGAGGTTTAAAAGTTTGACGTTTAGAGTTTTGAGGTTAATCATGTTAATGGAACCGTAGTGCTGCTTTTATACATGAGGGGGCGTTGGTGGGGTATCGTAGTTTAAGGTTTAGACGTTTCAAGCGCTGGTTTACTAATAGATCAAGGCCAGATGGCGCTACTATAACAAAAACACAAAATCTTATTTTAAAATTTTAATATTTGAGGTTAAAAACAAAAAATAACAGTTAAAATGATAAATCGAATATTTTTGCTCAAATACATGATCAACGACAACTTAAAGCAAGCACGACACCCACAAATGCGCCATTGCCATACATCTTATTCCATTTCGGGAAGCTTTCATCCCTAACACCCCGAACACAAGTCCTGCGAGCTTAAGACTGATGTGAAATATGCTCTTGTTCGATATTTTACGCCGTCGTTTGTTGCCTTAGCGCGTGAAAAATTGTTGCAACAATAAACAACACAACCCTTAAGACATCCCCTAATGGTATGAGGTAAGATCGCATCTCAAAACAAAACCAGACACAAAACAGTTAAATTCTTCACGATGTGTATCGTCTCGAAAATAATGCGCCGCTAAAGTGCTATCGACTTTGAGATTAATGTCTCGTCATCTTCGATCATGATTTCTTGAAGTGGAAATATTCAATCAGACTCGTTGCGATCGCAATGTTTCAAGTTGAGACTTAGATAGAAAAAAAACAACGCGTTAGGTTTGCGAAGTAATAAATAAAACTCATAACCTAAAAACATATTTTTCTGAGAACTAACCTGAACTAACCTTAAAATGTCTTGAAAAATAACCTAAAAGCGAATTGTGGTAACTTAACCTCATTTAATATAACCTTACTTTAATGAAATAAAGTTCTTAAAATTGATCTGTTTTTAAATCTTTGACAACTACAAATTTGTTGTAAAATGTAATTGGACAATTCTGTCGTCCATGTTCCACAACAGTTAATTCAGCAAGAATCATTACGACGTCGAGAAGCCACGAACTAATCCGGTGTCCAAAGTCCAGCCATCGTCTACTTCTTTACACTGGCGCTTTATTTCATTCCCAGCAAGCTCCTGCGACCAGCAACTGAAAGAAAACCACCAAGATACGTTCTAGTCTTCTGAACATTCTAGCGTTGCACGATGAGCAATATGAACTTGTCTCGTCTCGTCTTTCAAACGCGTAATAGCCGCAAAACCACTGTTTTCTTCTAACAAAGAAAACACTAAACAAAAAAAGATTACTGCTCACTGCAAAATAACTTCTACTGCAAGCAAACAAAGTAAACACATACCAATCAACTCAAAAGTCAAAAACAGTTCAATTCCTTTGCTCAGAACGTGTTTAGAACTGATTCGAAGATGCTAATCGGCCATTTGCTTATTGCGTTTGCGGAATAACCCAGAAACAACCCTTAAACTTTACTTAAACAAACGCTTAACTTAAAATATCGCGAATAATCGCCAACTTAATCTATTGAACACGTAAACGTTGATATTTGATAACATCCTGCGGTTTCTGCTTGCTAGCAATACAAAACGGGTCAAAACCTTTGCAAGGACACAAATCCCAAAATCCCAGAACTACTAAAGTTAATTAAAACGATTTATCAACCAAATTATAGTAACTATATAGTAACACGTGTTAATATACGTACAATTAAATAAATTACTGTTAGTTTTTAGTTTAATTAGTTGTTATTGGTTAAAATTGTATTTTTTTAAAAGTTTATGTAATTTTTATTAAGTTTTAGTGTATATCGCGCCCTCTGTTGATGATAATTTGAAAGATTTGAATCAAAAATATTTAAAAAAGTATTTATTATGTATTGGTCTTTAATATAAAATAATTATAAGCAATTTAATAATTTAATACGTTTTTTTTAAATTGTTTATTATTTAATAGTAGTAGAAAATAATTTTTTTAATTTTTTTATTAATATTGACATGTTAGCGCCACCTGGCGGGTATTAGGTTATTTAATCACCATCTGTCTTTCTGTGTCTTTCTAACAAATGTAAGAAATGCAACTCGAAATCATCACAAATCGCAAGATCGCACCGCTGAATAATTAATAAATCGTTCAAACGGCAGTGGTATCGTGAAAGCAACGCGCATCGAAAATTCGTAAACAATGAGCGACAACGAGGACGACTTTATGATCGAGGATGAAGAAGACTACGGCTTGGTAAACGTCACTTTACAAACATTTCAATTGTCTTAACCTTAAAATCCGATGATATTTTCGTAAGTTCCTGTGAATTTATCAATAATATTGCGTATTTTATTGTAGGAATATTCAGAGGACAGTAATTCCGAACCAGATGTTGACTTGGAAAATCAATATTACAATTCAAAGGCACTCAAAGAAGATGATCCCAAAGGTGCTCTTACATCGTTTCAGAAAGTTCTGGATCTTGAGAGTGGAGAAAAGGGTGAATGGGGCTTTAAAGCACTCAAACAGATGATAAAAATCAATTTCAAGTTGGGAAATTTTAAAGATATGATGACCAGATACAAACAATTGCTTACATACATCAAAAGTGCTGTTACAAGAAATCATAGTGAAAAGTCTATTAATTCCATTCTAGATTATATTTCAACATCAAAAAATGTAACTAATGAATTTTTATTAACAATCATAGCTATTAGTTATAAATTACACAGGTTTTCATGTAGTTAAAGTTTATTTGAAAATTTGTTTCATAAAATGTTGCTGTTTACCTAGGCAACCAGTTATACACCAAAATTTTATTATGTTGGGAATTATTAATATTTCATTTATTTCTTTATTCTAGATGGAATTATTGCAAGACTTTTATGAAACTACATTAGAAGCTTTAAAAGATGCCAAGAATGATAGGTTGTGGTTTAAAACAAATACAAAACTTGGGAAATTGTATTATGATCAAGGTGATTTTAACAAGTTAGCGAAAATTTTAAAACAATTACATCAATCATGTCAAACTGATGATGGTGAAGATGATTTAAAGAAAGGCACGCAACTGTTGGAGATTTATGCCTTAGAGATTCAAATGTATACAGAGCAAAAAAATAATAAGAAACTTAAAACTTTGTATGAACAATCTTTGCATATTAAGTCTGCGATTCCTCATCCACTTATTATGGGTGTCATACGAGGTAAGCATTGTAGCACTGTACATTTCTTGTGGGTTTTATATTGATTATTTAAAAATTTTAGAATGTGGTGGAAAAATGCATCTTCGGGAAGGTGAATTTGAGCGTGCCCACACTGATTTCTTTGAAGCCTTCAAAAATTATGATGAATCAGGAAGTCCACGAAGGACAACGTGCTTAAAATATTTAGTACTTGCCAATATGTAAGTTAAAATTATGAATTTTTAAATTTGAGGTAAAAATTTTTAATTTAAATTTAGGTTGATGAAATCTGGGATTAATCCTTTTGATTCTCAAGAAGCGAAACCTTACAAAAACGATCCGGAGATTTTAGCTATGACGAATTTAGTTAACGCGTATCAAAACAACGACATCAACGATTTCGAACAAATTTTACGACAAAATCGAGAAAATATTATGGATGATCCTTTTATACGTGAACATATTGAAGGTTAATATATTTTTTGAGGTTAAAATTATAATAACTGTAACATTTAAATTTCATTTGTTTAGATTTATTGAGAAATATTCGCACACAAGTACTTATAAAATTAATTCGTCCTTATACTCGGATTAATATCCCATTTATTTCACGAGAATTAAACATTGACGAGGACGACGTTGAAAATCTGCTAGTTTCATGCATTTTAGACAAGTAAGTATTCATTAGAAAATTTAACCTTAAAATTTTTAATTATTTTTTGATTTTGTTATTAATGCAAATTGTGTGACTTTTACAGTACGATTCAAGGACGAATCGACGAAGTAAACCACGTACTGTTTCTCGAAAAACAAAACGTCAACACGACACGTTACAACGCCCTCGACCGATGGACAAATCAATTAGGCGGACTGCACGTATCTGTCGTGAATAAAATGGCCTAAGAAGTCGTGAAATATCGTATTAACTGTTTTTACTGCTAATATTAATAATAAGCAATCGGCGAGTGTTTCACTAAAATCAACAAATCAGGAAACAACAAACGCGTGAAGCCTGTGTTAGGGACGTCATCACATTGATGATGGTGTGATGTGATTGATGATAGGTTATGATGCCAAACGTGAAATGTGGTATTTATTTTAAGCACATTTAGATACGCAATGCGATAATTGATAAATGATTCGATGTTGAGGTGAGTTCTTGTTTTTGTAGACCAAGGAACAGAACTGGAATTGGTATAATGAAAAAATGAAATACGAGAATTGTATAATTTTAGTTACTTGAACCACACTGTGCATTAAGTACCATTACTGTTTTTAAGGCTTTAGGTTTATACATTCTTTGATAAAAGAAACAAATTGAATGTTGTATCATATTAGGTTAACGTAGGTTAACACAAGAGGTATTTGCAAGACTACCAAACATGAAACAAACAAGTCTCAATTTTTTTTTTGTTTTAGTTTTTTTTATGTTAAATAATTTGGCATCTTTGGTTTAATATTATTGTACAAAACAAGTGATTGAAGGTTACAATGTTTGAATGGTTTGAAACAATCAGTGAAAATTGTGTTGTGACGTTTTCTTTCTGTATGATCAATATGTATCATTATTAGTAACAACAATAAATCCAGAATTTACATGTTTGATTTGGGATGCACTTTATTGTTCATCAAATTCCCTTAAATTTGCTTGAATTGTGTTTTTTCTAAAGCAACAACTTGTAAAAACCTTATAACCAGCTCCAAGATTGACTGTCGGGTAGGCAACCCAAATAACAGTAAAAAAACTGGTTACAATTATTTCTCTAAACAAAAAACATTAAATTAGAATCTAAAAAACATTTTGTATTGTTTGTAAACAGTTTTAAATATCTATAGATGTACAGAGTAACAGATTAAAATAAAATCAATTACGCTAAATACGAAATAAGTTTCAAAGAATGTTGACGTTTTAACCCCACTTTTCACCAATTGTCACCAACATAACAGATTGTCATCAGAAATCAGCTGAACAAAGTTGAACAAAGTGTAAATATGAAAACAACTTGAATCAAAGTAAGTAAACATTAAATCGTTGACAACTAAGCTCAAAGATTAAGTACGCCACGTTTAAAATATAAATCAATTCATTTCCATTCATTTTTGTCAAAAAGTTTAACAGTAGCAGAACAGTAGTGTGCTGTGTGTTCATGGTGTTCATTTGTTTATTTATAGAAGTGAGATCACTAAAGAATAATAAGTAATAAGTAAACAACTGAACTACTTTAAGAAATTGTGTTATGGATAAAATGAACAAACACAACATGCAATATGCGCCATTGCGCACCCTCGACGACTTTTTATTGGAATCAGCCAGATTCCAAATCCCAAACTTTTCAGACTGGGAAAAATGGGGCAACAGAATCACAAGTAATCTGTTGTATTACCAAACCAACTACTTCTTAATGTCTATTATAATCTTCATATTGTTTGGAGTAATGCATCCAGTGCAGATTATAACTGGATTCTTGGTTATGGTGGTGATTTTCTCTATTTTCTGTTATGTTACCAATGAAGAAGGAGCAATCGGCCAATTTAAAAGGAAGCATCCAGTTATTTCAACAGGAGTGATCTTTACAGTGTCATATTATTTACTTGCAACTGTAATGGGTTCATTGTTAGTGTTTTTGTTGTCTGTTTTGGTTCCGTTTTGCAGTAAGTACTTTTCAGTGATAATTATAAACACCATAACCTAAATTTTTATTATTTATAATGTGTTACAGGTATTTTTATTCATTCATCTTTAAGATTACGAAACATACAAAACAAATTGGCAAATACAATTGAGCCAATGAAGTTCAACCGCACTCCAATGGGAGTTTTCTTGGAAGAAATGGGT
This sequence comes from Atheta pasadenae, assembly GCA_030264155.1. Lineage (NCBI taxonomy): Eukaryota > Metazoa > Arthropoda > Insecta > Coleoptera > Staphylinidae > Atheta > Atheta pasadenae. The sequence goes on from JARJDS010002015.1 coordinate 10,621, forward strand.
TTGCAGGTGAAAATCTTTTAAATATAAACATAAAATATTCAAAACAAAACAAAAAATTTACTTAAAAGTAATTACAAGTTAAGAATATTAAGAGCTATTATTACTTGTGTGCATATTCGCACTAATCTTAAAGTTTCAATTTAAAAAAAAATCTCAAATAATTTAAGCTTTGACCTTCCAAAAAACTTAGCTCAGCTTACGAAAAGCTTTAAAGCATTTGTAGATTAGAGGATATGTGCTTAAAACTAAATACCAATGTGAAAACCATATAAATATTTAAAAATAATGACCATGACTATGACAAATCTTAAAAACAAAATACTCAACATAACCTAACTCTAACCTTACTTTGAGGTTAAACTTACTTCACCTATATTAATATTTAGTATTACCAAGTTTTTAGTCATAATTACTAACTGAATAGCAAAGAACACATGAATTTGTAGTAATTTAACAAATTCATTTGTGAGTTAAATAAATTAGAGAAAAACATATGCCTAAAAAATGTTTTAATGTTATTTTTTTGTTTTACAGTCATCGAAAACTCCAGTTAAACTCAGTGATTTCTTTAAGAGCCCTTCATTCATCAAAGATTACAAGTCGAAATAATTTTCTTTACTTAATTAATTTGTGATGCTGCACAATGCACGTTCATTTGTTTACATTCAAGCCATTATTTACCATTGTTATTGTTGTTAGTAAAAAGTGAGGTTATAATCGTCGTTTTTCGTTTTGAACAGTTAAACAACAAAAATCCAAAGATAATTTACTCATAAACAGTCATTAGACTCATAATAGTAACATGTTTTAATTATTTTGCGCTTTATTGCACTTAACGCACTTATTTTCTTTGTTATGATTAATATAATCACATTTTTGTTAATATTTTTTTATATTTTAATACGTATTAATGCTTTTTGATGTATTTTACCATTCATTTTAAACAAATTAATATATTTATT